>JAJPUD010015233.1:0-27377 GCA_023553655.1 Myrmecobius fasciatus
TTTTTTTTAAAGGTGTGAGGTCTGTTTAGGGCAGAGGTGGGACAGCTGCTTTAATTTGCCCTGGGGCAGTTCTGCTGATTAAGTTATTTCAGGAACTGGGCAATTCTGCTGATTGAATTCTGTCAGGGGCTGGGCAGCTCCGCTGATTGAATTATTTCTGGTGCTTATCAGTCCTGTTGTTTGATTGATTGCTTTAAGGTGCTGTGTAATGGCAGCTAGGTCCAATGCTCATCAGGGGTTCAGTGGTTCACAATCTATCCCCCTCAAAAGGCAGAACCTCCAAACCACCTGCCCACAATCAGGACAAATTGTTCCAAGAGGCCGCAGAAGACTCCCAGGTGTGTGAAAAGCACAATGCTCCCACTCCTGTTCTGACTCCTGTTCCAGCTCCCTGCTCCAGCTCCCTGCCCCGGTCTCCCTGCGCTGCAGTCTGGGTTCAGTAGGCCACCCCCTGCCCCATTAAAACAGACCTGTTTTGAGGTTCCTCCAGAGAATCCTCCTCCAGAATTGTGTTGTTCTCCAGATACTGTGGATTTTCCCGCTTCAGAATCAGTCTAGAGGCTTCATATGTTGTTGGTTTGAGGGGAGGTTAGAGGAGGTTACAGAGAATCCTGTCTGATCTCCGCCACCATGGCTCCACCCCCGGAAGGAAGTCCCCAAAAAGTAAATTTTAAAAGAATGAATACAAACAAAATACAAATTAATAGAGGGGCATTCTTGTTAATAGTTCTGTTAGAGAGTGCAATTAGAGCTAATTTTAAAACTACCTTTAAAAAATCATTTTAGCAAGGTTTCTACCTAGTCAAATATCTAGAATTAATTATTGGAATGGCTCAATGTATCATAGATTTAGAACTGAAAGGGAAATCAGAGGATATCTAATTCAAGCATCTTATGTTTCATATGAAGAAATTGAGGTATAAGGAGATCAAATGGCTTCCCAAAATCATTCAAATAATAAATCTTTGGAAACAGAATTTGAGGCCAAATTCTTTGACTGGAGCAAGGAACATGGCATCACAATGTTTTCTTTATGTGCCATATACAAAGATTGCATATAGTATAAATATTCCTCATTCCATTACAGTAAACTTGCTAAAAAGTTTTGAAAATATGGATTTTTTCCTGACTTCTAGTGAAAATTGGATATTAAAAAATGAATGTGAGTTATTTGAGAATTCAGGTCAAATCCTACAGGTAAATTAATGACTCACTAGGAATAAATCAACTGTGATAGGAGGTATGCAGTGTCTTTTGAAATACTGCAGAATCATGTGGAGGACCAAATAATACACAAATTTTCAAATAATTGAGCAGTAACTTACTAAATGATAACTCCTTTCATGTAATTGCCAAAATAAATGCCTATAGAATAACCAGGGATTATATGAATAATTCATAGTATTGCATATATTATACATCAGTAATGAATTATTTAAAAATAACCTTAATAATATAAATGTAAAAGAATAAATCATGTTAGTTTAAATTACATAGGAATATCAGGCACAGATGTACCATATTTTTTAATAGTAATTTATTTAAAAGATTTTAAAATCCATTAGGAGTTAAGGTCAAGTATTACTCAACCCCAAAATTAAGCAACGAAACTACAGGAAAAGGTTTGACTATTATAAATTTAAATAGTCACAACCTAACTTTTAAATCTGCTAAAAGAAGCATTAAAATGATACAATAACATATATTTCACATAGGAGGCAACACATATGCCACACTTTGCAAATTTTAAAGGACTATATGCTATTATTGTTGTTGCACTTATTGGCACTATTTTTTGTTTTTGCATATTGTTTTAATGGGTATTTAAGCAAATTCAAGTAAAATAAGCAACCATTATTCTTCATATTTTTATAAAATGTAAAGATTCATTTAACCTTTAAGAAATGATATATACTTGAGACTTTCAATGACACTAGGATCTTAGCAATACGAATAACCCTTCAATGGGATAATCTATCCCTTCTATACTATATTCATTTTGTTCAGTCTTTATTCTTATTCTCCCATAACTCTCTCAAGAAGATAATCTCAATGCCCCTGAAAGTCTTCCTTGAGGTCTTTTAAAGTTCTCTGAGGTGCTTAGAATGCCTTTGCATTATTTATTCTATATTCATGCAAATATACTTTCTCTCTCTCTCTCTCTCTCTCTCTCTCTCTCTTTCCTCTCCCCCCAATTTTCTGTGTTTTTAAAATACTGTTACCTACTTATTCTCCCTCTAGATCTTCCAGTTGACTTTTGAGTTACTTGCATTTTTAATTTTTTAATGAATTTAGTGACAGAAAATCACCATGAAAATATTATTGTTATAAGTATAGTTTACACAGATATTCCTGTTTGCAGATGATTCTATGTTAATTAATGACTTTCAATCTAAGTTGTATTGGAGTTTCTTCTCAGCTCCTTCCCATCTCTTAGACTCCTTTTTATGTCAATTTCTTTTATTTTTCTGATTGTATCAATTCCAACAGTAGTATAAAATATCCTCAACAAGATTATCTCTTCAAAGGAGATTGAGCTAACTATTCACATGGTATATGTAGATTGTATATTGTCCCATCTGTAATGTGAAAAATCACTGAATCCATCTCTATAATTTTCTTGAATTGACACTAGTGATGGATAATGTTACAAGTAGAATTGGATGAGAAAATAATTAAGCTAGGTGAAACTCAGAAAAAATATTTGGCTTTTCCAACTAAGCTGTTGTTGTTGCTACTGTTGTTGTTTGACACAATGGGTAAATATTCCTGAAATTTTCTTTATTTTTAAAAATATTTTTGCTATTATGTTATATAAGATCAATCCAATATTAGCACATTGGATAACTATGCCTATTTGCAGCAATAGTAGACTACTTCTTGGAACTCTCTGTAAAGCAATTTTTAAAAAATAGTTTTTATATAATGCAAATTTGCTCCCATGTGAGAAAAGGAGGGAAGTAGGCAGGCAGGGAGTGTTCTCTCTGTGATTGAGAAAAGCTGGCATAAGGTTTAAGTTTTAAACACTTGAGACATAGAGACAGAGAAGCTAGAGCAGGAGATGGAACACTTGGGCTAGGGGCCAGGCATATGAAGGCAAGACACAGACAAGAGAAGATGGACAGCAAATGGAGTCTGAGAACAAACACTTGGTGCCAAGTAGAAATAGATATGTGGGCTCTGAACATGTAAGAAAATAAACTGAGCAGGGGGAAAAATCACCTCTCTGGGTTCTGAAGTCTCAAGCCAACATCACATCCTACAGCACCTGAGGCCTCTCTATTCATTTATTTTTCTCCTTTTACTTTCATCCAGATCCCAACAATGGAATACATAGAATGTCTACTGTTTATCTTCTGTTTTCCTTATCTTCTTCTGTTGACTATGCATTCCTTTAATGGTATTTATATGATTCCTTCCATATAATGTACCATAGACTATTCTCATCAATCTTTGCTTTTTGGGTGATCCTGATTTCAATAACTTGAAAATAATCAGTGTATACTGTGTGAATAATGCTATTATTTTAATTGATTTGAGTAACAAGGATGAGCATTTCTTTATATTGATTTTTAATACTGATAATGTATATTTGCTTTATTATGCTAAGATATTCTCTTTCACTGATATTCTTAGAGTACATTTATACAATAAGACATCACTCATATTATAGAATTTCATGTTTCTAGTCTAGGAATATTCACAACATAATATTATCAATCTTTTTGTTGTTTGCTTACATTTTGTTTTCTTTCTCTTTCATTTTCTCCTTTTTGATCTGATTATTCTTATGCAGCATGGTAATTGTGAAATATGTATAGAAAAACTATATTGGATTACTTGCCAAATGGGGAGGTATTGGGGCAAGGGAGATTACAATTGGAACAAAATGTTATGCATGGGTTAATGGTGAAAATTTTCCATACACGTGTTTTGAAAAAAAAAAACTTTAAAAAAATTCAGGGTTTTAAGTTCTGACATTTATATATATATATATATATTGGCAGTGACTCTGAGCAACCTATAAAACTTCAGTATACCAGGCAATTTTCTAACAAAAAACACATCATGCTTATGTCTTTAATGTGTGTCTTTAATTTGATGAATATTATTTCATTTTTGCTTCATGATATCCCTAAGTGGTTGTTTGTTTGTTTGTGTTTTTTTTTTTTGAGGCAAATTAGTGTTAAGTGATTTGCCCAGGGTCACACAGCTAGGAAGTGTTAAGTGTCTGTCACCAAGTTTGAACTCAGGTCCACCTGACTTCAGGGCTGATGCTCTATCCAGGGCACCACCTAGCTTCCTCAGTTGTTGCTATTATTATAGCCATTTTATGGATGTGGAATTGAGGTACTGCCTAGGGTCATACAGCTCATAAGTGTTTACAGGAAGAATTGAACCATGGTCTTAGTAAACCCAGGTTCACTTCTTTATCAACAATGTCCCTCATTTTTTTGTAAATATATTCTGCAATATATAATTTCTAAGAGTTGTCAAAATATTTGGAGACATATTTTCAGAGCTAAGACCAAGCAAGTAGACTGTGTCCTGAATTTTGCATAACAACAATTCTTTGCACTGTGGATAATCTCACCCTTTGGCAAAGTGTATTGCTTTGGCCAGCACCAGTTGTTCACTGAGGGATTTGTGATTTTCATATTAATTAAAAACTGCTTAGATTTGTGGGAATTCCCCCTATTTCTCAAGGACTCAAGAGCCATGATGCTACAGTTTAAAGTCATCCATTCCACCTCATGATGCCTGCACCTATGTAACTGCCCAATGAACTGAACTGTTCCTACCATACTAACTCTGGTTTTGTACTCTGTCAAATGATCATGAGGCTCATGAATCTTAAGACAATAACTTAGAGACTATTCCTATAGGAACCCAGAGTACTGCATTTCTATGAATATACCTAGAGTTGTAACTGTTAGTCAAGACCTAAGAATGGTTAGATTGTGGTCCAACCTCTGTGTGTGTGTGTATATATATGTGTTTGTGTGTGTGTGTTTTGGGCATATAAACTCAGTTTTTATCCTAGCATGTTAAACCCTTTTTCTGGGGAGGATGGGGGAGATTGCTTCTGCTTGCGAGTATTTTGCTCACATTGAAATAAATAAATCATTATTTGATTCTTGATGTACTTCCTTATGGCTTGCTCTCTTTAGCTTTGGCTATTCCAAGTTTATAGTCCAATTGATAAGAATAAACAATCAGCACAAGTATGGATCATAGAATTTGAAAGAAATTTTATGTCAATGAAATGTCAGTTCAAATAAAAAAAATGTTGAATGCCAGATGGTATAGCCAACATGGCAGAGTAAAGTCAGAAAGCTGCTCAAACTCTCTGTTTCTCTTGAAAACTACATAAAACCAAGTCTCTGAACAGTTTGATGAAATGAAACCACTCTCCAGATCAAGACAGACTGGAAAAATTTCAAATGAGGTCAGTCCCACCAGGGTGAAAACGGTGTTTAGTCCAGGTCAGACTGATTCTGGGAAAGCCATTGAGAGAGTGTTAATCACAGCTAATAAGCAACTAAGACCCTCATCCTGGGTAAGTAGAGGAACAGATCATGAGGGCAGCTTCAAGTTCCAGCTCAGAAGGCAATCTCTCGGGAAACCAGGTTGTTTTCTGAATAGAATAGGCAAAGCCATTACCTGCAAACTTAAGGGGCCCCTGTGCTCAAAGCCAAGATTCAGAGCTTCACAGGAAGCTTGGGACAGCATCAATTTACCTCAGTAACAAAGCTATCCTTAAAATTAAAAAATAGGGGCAGCTAGGTTATGTAGTGGTTGGAGCACCACCCCTGAAGTCAGGAGAACCTGAGTTCATATATGGCCTCAGACACTTAACATTCCTTAGCTGTGTGACCCTGAGCAAGTCACTTAACCCCAATTGCCTCAGGAAAAAAAAAAGTTAAAGAAAGAGGAAATGCCAAACAGAAGGAAGGAAAATGAACAAGAAACAGGAAAGAACTTTGACCATAGGTATAATGGTGATAGAGCAGACCAAACACAAACTTAGATGAGAACAAAATGTCTACAGAAGAAATCTCAAAGAAGGTAAAATTGATCTCAAGCCTCAAAAGGCTTCTCAGAAATGCCCCTAAAAGAATGAAAGGGCAAATAAGAAAGGCAGAAGAAAAAATGAAAAAAGAAGTGAGAGGTATGCATGAAAGAGTCAACAATTTGGAAAAGGAAGAAAAAATTGTCTGAAGAAAGCAGCTTCCTAAATAGTAGAATAAACCAAATAGGAAAAAAAAAGATACTTAAGGTAAATGAAGAAAATCACACATTAAATATATGAACAGGGCAAATGGAAGCTAATGACTTTGTGAGACAGCAGGAGTCAGTCAAAAATAATAAAAAGAATGAAAAAAAATGGAAGAAAATATGAAATACATCATTGACAAAACAGCCGAGTTAGAAAATAGATTCAAAAGAGTCAGTTTGAAAATGATTGGCCTACCTGAAGACCATGACAAACAAGATCCTGGATAGCATTTTCAAGAGGTCATGAAGGAAATGGCCTCACTATTCTAGAAACAGAGGGGAAAATACTCATTGAAAGAATCCATCTATTACCTCTGGAAAGAGATCCCACAAGAAAAACCACAAGAAACTTTGTGGCAAAACTCCAAAACTATAATCTCAAGGAAAATACAGCAAGCTGCCAGACAAAAATAATTTAGATCATGGAGCAACAATCAGGATTACCCAAGATTTGGCAGCTACTACAATAAAGGATGGGAGGACCTGGATTAACATATTCCAGAAGGCAAGGACCTGGGGTTACAACCAAAAATTAACTACCCAGTGAGATTTAGCATCATCTTTCAGGGGAGGAGATGGAGCTTCAATGAAGTAAGAGACTTCCAATAATTTATATTAAAAAACTGAACTAAACATAAAATTTAAACAAACACAAAACTCGAGAAACATGAAAAGATAAACAAGGGGAAAAATATATATGTGTGTGTGTGTATAGTGATAGTATAAGGATTATATATATATATGTATAGTGATAGTATAAGGATTATATATATATGTGTGTGTGTATATATAATCCTTATACTATCACTATACATATACATATACATACATATATATATGTATATAATCCTTATACTATCACTCTTTATATCTAAATCATTAACCCATTTCCACCTTATCTTGGTATAGGGTGTTAGGTGTGGGTCAATGACTAGTTTCTACCATACTAGTTTCCAATTTCCCAGCAGTTTTTTGTCAAATAGTGAGTTCTTAACACAAAAGCTGGGGTCTTTGGATTTGTTAAATCTAGATTGCTATAGTTATTGACTATTTTTGTCCTATGAACCTAATCTATTCCTCTGCTCTACTAAGAAATAGAAACTACTCTATTTCTTAGCCAGTACTAAATGGTTTTGATGACCGCTGTTTTATAATATAATTTTGGGTCTGGAACAGCTAGGCCATATACTGTTGGATTTTTTTTCATTAATTCCTTTGACATTCTTGACTTTTTGTCCTTCCTGATGAATTTTATTTTTTTTCTACATCTGTAAAATTATTTCTTGGCAGCTTGCTTGGTATGACACTGAGTAAGAAGATTAATTTAGGTAGTATTGTCATTTTTATTATATTCACTTGGCCTAGACACAAGCAATTGATATTTTTCCAGCTTACTAGATCTGACTGTATTTGTATGGGAAATGTTTTGTAGTTATGTTCATATAGTTCCCGATTTTCCCTTGGTAGATTGATTCCTAAATATTTTATAATATCAATAGTTATTATGAATGGAATTTCTCTTTGTATCTTGTGCTGCTGGACGTTATTGGTAATATATGAAAATGATGATATTTATGTGCATTATTTTGTATACTGCAACTTTGCTGAAGTTGTGAATTGTTTCTAATAGCTTTTTAGTTGATTCTCTGGGATTCTCTAAGCATCAAATCATCTTCAAAGAGTGATAATTTGGTTTCCTCATTACCTACTCTAATTACTTTAATCTCTTTTTTCTCCTCTTATTGCCAAAACTAACATTTCTACTACAATATTGAATAGTAATGGTGATAGTGGGAAACCTTGTTTCACTTCTGATCTTATTGAGAAGGTTTCTAATTTGTCCTCATTACATATGATGCTTGCTGGTGGTTTTAAGTATATGCTACTAATCATTTTAAGGAAAAACCCATTTATTCCTATATTCTCTAGTGTTTTTAATAGAAATGGTTGTTGGATTTTATCAAATGCTTTTTTGCATCTATTGAGATAATAATATGATACACATGATTTTTGTTGGATTGGGTATTGATATAGTCAATTATGTTAATAGTTTTTCTAATACTGAACTAGTTCTGCATTCCTGCTATAAATCCTCCTTAGTCATAGTATATTATCTTGGGGATGACTTTCTGTAATCTCTTAGCTAATATTTTATTTAAGATTTTTGCATCAATATTCATTAGGGAAATTGTTCTATAATTTTCTTTCTCTGTTTTCACCCTACCTGGTTTAGGTATCAGCACCATATCTGTGTCATAAAAGAAATTTGGTAGGACTCATTTCCCTATTTTTTCAAGTAGTTTACATAGTACTGGAATTAATTGGTCTTTAAATGTTTGGTAGAAGTCACATATAAATCCATCTGACCCTGAAGATTTTTTCTTAGGGAGTTGATTAATAGCTTGTTCTATTTCTTTTTCTAAAATGGAACTATTTAAATAATTTAATAATATGCCATAAATAATGAATCAGTAATGATAATGAACTTACTACAACAGTAAAAAAAGAAAAATAATCAAACTGGTCATCTCTTATTCCTCACTCTTGTACTACACCCAATTATTTTTATTTTTCAATTGCACAGTGTGATCTTCTAAAGACTTATTTCTATGAAAATGACACCTTGATATGAAATACATATGATAACCATATGCAGTTTATTGAATCAGATAAAGTAGAGAATAGGACAGACATATTTTATTCAGTGTAGAAGGTATCCATGTGCTCTAATTATTAGTACTAGTCACACTTCTCCAACCCATAATCAAATAGTTGTTTCTTCAAAAAACTGAAGGTAATTCATAACTAAAGAAGTTTGATTTTTTTGAAAGTATAGTTTTATTATCATCTCATTTATTTTATTCTTATTTGCATCAATGTCGGAGTCTTTTGTTTAATATCCAACTGCTCAGTGATTTTGCTTATGAGCATATTTTCAAGAAATGCAATAAATAATTTTAGATTTTCTTTCACTTTTAAATATAAAAATGTTTTCATTTCTGTGTAGTTTGTTTTCTATATGTAAAAAACACATCTTTTAACTATTCTGTTTTTAATGTAACACAAAATATGTCCATGGCATTCACATTTTTTCTTAATAATAATTTGATATCATCCATCTGCTCATGACTGCTTTTCTCACAGGTTCCTCAGGCTGATGATTTGTTGCCCTAAATGGCACCTCTGAGAGATTCCAGGATGCTGGAATCATTTTTTTGGACCCTTGGTGAGGTTTTACTGCCAGGAGCATACTTTATTAAAAAGTAAGAATCAGATTCCAGCAAGTTTGATCACTGGGAAGATAAAAGTGACAAGATGTTTTTAAATACAGCTTTTATTAGATATTATTTTAACTTGAATTGTTGTTTTTCAGTCATTTTCAGTCATGTGTGGCTATTCATGGTCCTATTTGAGACCTTCTTGACAAAAATACTATAACAATTTGACATTTTCCTCTCTAACTCATTTATCAGGTGAGGAGATTGAGGCAAACAGGGTTAAGTGACTTTTTTAGGATTACCCAGCAAGTAAGTGTGTCGAGCCAAATTTGAACACAAGGAATTGAGGCTTTTTGATTCTATGTCTAGCCCTCTATGAAAGTTTATATTATGTGAAATTAGACAAAGTGATCATTGCTAGGCAAGTGCTGGTTTTGGACTAAAATTTAGGGAAGTGCTGTGTGGCATAGTGGAATAATTACTGTCTTTGAAGCAAAGGAACTGGTTTTTAATTCCAATTCAGTCACTGTCTAATAGACATTGGGCAAATTATTTAACTTCCATATATCTGTTTCTTGATGGACTTCATCAAAGGTGTCAAACATGTTTTCTACACTCCTGTGGGTGGCCTGAAACATATTAAATAATAACTTGGAAATATTTAACAAAATATAATAGAATACTGTTGATATGTGGTTTTCTAAGTCAATGTGCTCACTGCAGAAATTCTTACATGAGATTTATTTAGTGATCTTGTTTCTAGTTCAGTTTGACAAATTGGAATACATGGTAATAACAAATATTATACTTTTATGTTTACAAAGTTCATATATACATACAGATGTACCCAAAAAAACACATGCTCTTATATACCTTTTAACAACTATATTTTATAAATAGGGAAATAGACACAAAAATTAAGTGACTTCCCAAGGCCATATAGCTAGTAAATTCCCAGAAGAGATTTGGAAGCGTGTCTTTCTGACTCCAAAGTCCAACATTCTATCAACTGTACCACCTAATTAATTGCCTATAAACTCGACCTCTGAAGACCTATTCCAGCTGTAAATCTGAAATCTTATAATCATTTGGAAAGATTGGCAGAGCAGCAGCACTTTCTATTTCTAGGCTAACCTCTATTCTTAACCTAAAAAACCGTTGCAAGTCAGATCAGTAGGCTCCATTAAACATTCATTAAGCACCTGTGTTATGTGAGACAGTGTATAAACTGGGTTTGAAAACAGACACATAGACCTATGATTTTAATACAATAGATATTCAAAGACCACCCTAATTAAAAAAAATCCTCCCCTGTCAATATAAGCTGACAACTTCTCTGTAACTGATAATCTTTGAATGTGGTTTAAGATACAGAAAAGTTAATTGACTTGTCTGGGATCACACAGCCAATATATGTCAGAGGAAATACTTGAATACAGATCTTCCTGACTCTGAACAGTTTTCTAGGCTATAGATGCAAAGGGAAAAAAAACACAAATGTAAGTTACATATCATTAGAAGAATAGAATATATAAAAAGATGTCTAAACTCATAATCTATGGTAAGCTAGGGAAGAATTTGATGGGAGGTGGCACATGCCAAAAATTAGGAGATTGTTGGGGAGAGGCCAAAATATCTTCTTCAGGATGTAACCTCCTATACTCAAAAAAATCCCATCCTGAATCCTTATTGCCAATTGCATAATGTTCCTTCCTTATTTAGCCACCTAAATACTACTAACACAAACCATTTCTATCCTGTAGGACAGTTTATGTTTTTTAAATTTTTTTCCAACATAAACTGACAATTTCTATGCATTGCCATTGTCTATGCAAATTCTCTTGCCTTGGAGTTTTCTTAACCTGCTCTGTCCTACCCAATTAAGTATGCACTTCAAAGTCTCTCTCATTTACATTTTTAATATTATTTCTTGGATTCAAAATCTTATAGTTTTAGATTTAGAAGGTACATCAGAGATCTACATAGATCTAGTGCATAGAATAGAGAACTTGAAATCAGGAAAATTCATGTTTGAATTTTATCTCAGATGCTATTTTGTATGTTATCTTCAAAAGGTCATTTAACATCACTGTGCTTTAAGTTCTTCAGCTTTAAAATGGGGATCACAATGGTACCTAAGTCATAGGACTTTTGTAAGGATCAAATAAGATATCATTTATAAAGTACTTAAAAACTTTAAAGTATCATATCATATTATCACACTATACAAAATTATACCATAATATGTTGTACATTAACTAAATAGTTTCTAACTTGCTTACTCCATGGCTCATGGCATACGAAACCTTCTATCCTCTGTTGTGCATCAAAACTGTACAAGATCATATTCATTGCCTTCATGATGCTATCTACCCAATTCATCCTATGTCATCCCACTTTCTTTTTGCTGTCCAGCTTTTTCTATTTTAGGATCTTTTTTAGTGAGCTCCGTCTCATTATATGGCCAAAATGTTTATATTTCATTTATGTTATTTGTTCTTCCAGTAATGAGCATGAATTAATTTCTTTAAGTATTAATTGATTCATTCTCCTTTCTGTCCAAGGGAATCTCAACAGTCTTTTCCAACATCCTAATTTGAAAGTGTCAATTTTGTGGCATTTCATTTTCCTCAACTCTTACAGCCACACATTATTAAAACTATAGTTTTAAATATACAGACCTTCATCAGCAATGTGCTATCTCTGCTATTTAGTATGCTCTCCAGATTTGCCACAGCTTTCCTTCCAAAGAGTGTTTTTTTAAATTTTATTTTATGGTAGCAGTTAATATCTCCTGTGATCTTTGAGCCCAAACATATAAAATTGAATACTACTTCCATTTCTTCTCTATTTACCAGAAGAGATGGGATCAATTGCCATAATCCCAGTTTATTTATTGAAAGTTTTTTTTTTCTTTTTTTTAGTGTTAAGCTTTAACCTAGTTTTTAAAATCTCCTTTTTCACTTTTTCACTCTCCTTGAGCAACTTCTTAATTCTTCCTAATTTTCTGCCATCATAGTGGTATCATTGATATTTCTCTTGGCAATTTTAAATCTGAATTTTGATTAAAAAAATCTGATACTTTGCATAGTATAATGTGACAATATACAGACTTGTCATACTTCATTCACAATTAAAAACTGATTATACTTGGTTCTGTTTCTTCCTAACCTGCATGCGGGTTTCTCAAGATTTAAGCAAGAAAATCTGGTAAAGCAAGAGATTCCATCTCTTTGAGGGCTTTCCACCTATTATTGTGATCCATACAACCAAAGGTTTTTAGTGTAGTCAATAAAGCAAAAGGAGAATTTTTTTTTCTGGAACTCTTGCTTCCTCCATAATCCAATGGATGTTGGCAATTTGGTCTCTAGTTCCTCCAAATAAACAAAACAAAGCAAAACAATAAAACCTGCTTTTTTGGTATTTCTCACTTCACATGTTGATGAATTCTAGCTTGCAGAAATTTAAGTGTAATCTTGCTGATGTATGAAATGAGTGCAATTGTTTAATAAATTGAGCATTCGTTGGCATTACTCTTTGCAGATGTCACAGTTAGTGGGGGAACTCTGGGTGAGGTATAAAATCCTTCAGCCAGAGGGAATCTGCTGACAATGTCTGGTTTGGGTCCCTATCTCCCCTAAGGGCTCTCAGCCTTCCTGAGAAGTCAAGGGGATGTTACCACCTGTGCTTATTTGAACTACAGTTATACTGAAGTAGGAAACACCTGTCCTTAATTGGTACATGCACAAAACTCCATGGATATAGGATATATAAGGTGAAAATCTGCCTTAAATAAACAGACTCCATCTTTGACCATCCCAGTGAGTCTTGCCTCAACACTCCTCCACTAAGACCAAAGACTCTGGCTGGTCCCAAGATCCTCCTGAGATATTTTAATTCACCCCAGTGTGGGGGATAGAGAAAACAGTATATTTTGTCACTCCAGTTTGGGGGCTCTAGAAAACACAGTATATTTTGTTACCTCAGTGTGGAAGCTCTAGAAAGCATGATATATTTTGTCACCCCAACTTAGGGGCTCTAGAAAGCACACAACTATTCTTTATAATGGAGAAATAGAAGATGGTGGAGATCAGACAGAAATCTCTGTAATCTCCTCTAACCTTCCCTCAAACCAACAACATATGAAGCCTCTAGACTGATTTTGAAGCAAAAGAATCCACAATATCTGGAGGACAACATGATTCTAGAAGAAGATACTCTGGAAGAACTTCAAAACAGACCTCATACCTTTAAAAATATGAATAAAAAACCAAAAAGAACTCTCACCATAGACAACTTTTATGGAGAGAAGGAAGACCAGACTTCAAATCCTGAGGCCCCTAAAGGTCAAGCAACTCCAGAAAAAACCCCAAAGAGAGACACGAACTGGACTCCATGTCACAAGTCTTTCTTTGAAGATTACATAAAGGATCTTAAAAGAGAGTTAGAAGAAACATGGGGAAATGAAATGAGATCACTGCAAAATAAAATAGAAAAAATGGAAAAAGAATGCAATGAACAAAAAAATGTAATTGGTCAATTGCAAAAGGAACTAAAAACAGTAACTGAAGAAAATAAGACATTAAAAATTAGAATAAAACAATTGGAAATGAATGACTCATCAAGACTTCAAGAATCAGTCAAACAAAAACAAAAAAATAGAGAATAACATGAAATATCTCCTAGGAAAAACAACTGACCTGGAAAATAGATCTAGGAGAGACAATCTAAGGATTATAGGGCTTCCTGAAAGCCATGATGAAAAAAAGAACCTAGACACTATATTCCAGGAAATCATAAAAGAAAACTGCCCTGATATTTTAAACCCAGAAGGCAAAATACTCCTTGAAACAATCCACCGATCACCTCCTGAAAGAAACCCAAAAATTAAGTCCCCCAGAAATATCGTGGCTAAATTCCAGAACTATCATACCAAGGAAAAGATATTACAAGAAGCCAGAAAGAAACAATTTAAATATCGGGGAGCTACAATAAGGATCACACAGGACCTAGCAGCTTCTACTTTGAAGGATCGAAGGGCCTGGAATCAGATATTCAGAAGGGCAAAGGTACTTGGATTACAGCCAAGAATAAGTTACCCAGCTAGAATGAGCATTATCTTCCAGGGAAGAAGATGGTCATTTAATGATATAGGAGAATTTCACCTATTTCTACTGAAAAGACCAGAACTGAACAAAAAATTTGATCTACAAACACAGAGCACAAGAGAAACATAAAAAGGTAACAAGGAAAAAAAAAATCTTGAGAACTATATTTATGTTATAAATACTTATAGAATGAGGATTGATTTTATGAATCTATTATTACATTATGATTATGATATGATTACTGCAATTTTATGATTATTATGATATGATTATTGTGATTTTATGATTATTATGATATGATAAACTGAAAAAGAAATTACAGGTAGAAAAGGGATAACACTGGAAGAAGAGGAAAAGGAGGTAAAATAAGGGAAATTACACCACATGTAGAGGCAAAGAAAAGGTAAAATGATTGAGGGGAAAAAAGAGAGGGGAATGAGAATTTGGTTAATCTCCATCTCATCAGGTTTGGCTCAGAGGGAATAATAGACGTACTTATAAGGAAACAGTAGGGAAAGGGGGAAAAAAGGGGTGGGTGTGGCTCTAAAGGGGAAGGATTGTTTGAGGGAAGTGGTTATCAAAAGCAAAATAGTAGGGAGGTGGGAAAGGGGATAAGAAAGAGAAAAGCATAAGCTAGGGTAAATAAGATGGCAGGAAATACAGAATTAGTTATTTTAACTGTGAATGTGAATGGAATGAACTCTCCCTTAAAGCAGAAGCAGATAGCAGATTGGATTAAAAACCAGAATCCAACAATATGTTGTATACAAGATACACATCTAAAACATAGAGATACATACAGGGTGAAGGTAAAAGGCTGGAGCAGAATCTATTATGCTTCAGGAGAACAAAAAAAAAAGCAGGGGTAGCAATCTTGATCTCAGACCAAGTAAAAGCAAAGATAGACTTAATTAAAAGAGACAAAGAAGGAAATTATATCTTCCTAAAGGGTACCATAGATGATGAAGCAATATCAATACTAAACATATATGCACCAAGTGGCATAGCATGGAAATTCCTAGAGGAAAGGTTCAGAGAGATGCAAGAAGAAATAGACAGCAAAACTATAATAATGGGGGATCTCAACCTCCCTCTCTCAGAACTTGATAAATCAAACCACAAAATAAATAAGAAAGAAGTTAAGGAGGTAAACAAAATGTTAGAAAAGTTAGGTATGATAGATCTTTGGAGGAAATTAAATGGAGACAGAAAGGAATTTACTTTTTTCTCAGCAGTCCATGGAACTTATACAAAAATTGACCATGTATTAGGACACAAAAACCTCAAAATCAAATGCAGGAAGGCAGAAATAAGAATGGAGAAATAAACTGTTCTTTTCAAGTTGATAGCCACTGTCAAGTTTTCAAAATTTTCTGGTACCTTGATGGCATCATTTTAACTACATCATCTTTTAGGATTTTGGATAACTCAGATAAAATTTCATCACTTCCACTAACCTAAGCCTTTGCATTTGTTTCCTATGACCCATTTGACTTGCATAATTTATGATATATGGCTCTAAATGAGACTATTAGTGATGTTAAGATCTTTCTTGTAGAATCCTTCTATATATTCTTGCCAGCTTTTCTTTATTTTTTCCTTTAAGAACAAACTGTTTTCATTTTTTCTCAAGCCTACTTTTGCTTGAAACATTCCCTTGATATGTCTAGTGTTCTTAAATAGGTCTCTTACTTTCCTATTCTCTTGTTTTCTTTTTTTTTCTTCCTCCTCTTCTTTTTGCATTTCTAATTTTGGAAAACCTTCTTATGTCCCCTTGTCACTCTCTGGAATTCTGCATTCTTCTTTATCCTTCTTTTTCTTTCCCATAGCTATTTTCCAAGCCTCATCAGATAGCTATTTTGCTTTCTTGCTCTTCTTTTTCTTTGGATTTTTTTTTTGTGTGTGTGCCTCTCTTACAACATTGCAAATCTTAGTCCATTTTTCTTCAGGCACTCTGTTAAATCTAATTTCTTGAAATCTATTCATCATCTTCATAATCATAAGGGATGTTATTTAGGTCTGATAGTTTTCACTACTTTCTTTACTTTGTGCCTGAATTTTGCAATAAGACCTTCATGATCTGAAAGACATTTCTTACCTGATCTTGTTTTAAGTCACTGTATAGAACTTCTCCATCTTTAGCTGCAAATTACCTATTCAATCAGATTTTGATATTGGCTATTTGGTGATGTCTGCATGTAGAGTAATTTTTGGGGTTAGGGAAAAAGTATTTCCATGATCAATGACTTATATTGACAAAATGTTATTAGTCTCTGCTTTAATTAATTTTGTACTCCAAGGTCAATCTTGCCTGTTACTCTAAATATCCTTAGATTTCCTACTTCAGTGTTCTAGTCCCCTCTAATGAATATGAGTTCCATGAGAGCAGGGTCTGTTTTTTACTGTTTTTTGTTTTATAATTGTGTGTGTGTGTGTGTGTGTGTGTGTACCCAGGACTAAACATGATGCTTAACTCATAGTACACAATTAATAGATAATTTTTGTATTTTTAATTAATAATTTTGGGTGTTCTGAAAATATTGTAGGTTTTCATAAAACTGAGCAAATTTTGTCTCTTCTGC
The DNA here is from genome assembly GCA_023553655.1 of Myrmecobius fasciatus. Classification (NCBI taxonomy): domain Eukaryota; kingdom Metazoa; phylum Chordata; class Mammalia; order Dasyuromorphia; family Myrmecobiidae; genus Myrmecobius; species Myrmecobius fasciatus. The sequence goes on from JAJPUD010015233.1 coordinate 17,188, forward strand.
ATCAGTGCTTGGAGTATAGATTTATATTACTGTGATATTCAATAGTTTATCTTGGATTTGAACAGATAGGATTCTGTGATTTTTGAAATTACACCTGATTACTATTTTTCTCATTCTTTTTCTATGAGGTCTATTACATTTCTTCTAAGGAATTCTTGCTGACAGTAGCATATATAATGATCTCCAGAAACAAATTCACCTGTTCCATCCATTTAAGTTAATTAATATCCATGATATCAATGTTTAAATTTTCTATCTCCTGTTTGACCACAGGATTCATAGATCTTGCATCTCAGGTTCCTATGCAGTATTGATCTTTATATTATTGGACATTATTTTTTGGGGGGAGAGAAGTCACTAGACACACACACAAGTGAATATCCTTTTCCTTTTGGTTTTGACCCTGATGTTTCATTCTTTCTGGAGTTATTTATGATTGCCCTCTACTTTTCTCTAATAATGTGTTGAACACCTTCCAACCTGAGTGATCACCTTCCTGTCCTATCTTTTTATAATCTTAATAATGCCCTTTTTTTTGCAAAGTTATTGTTTTTTTTTTCCATTTCCTTCTCCAGTAGTTCACCTTTTGTCAGAACTATGACCTGTCATTCCTGGGTAATCCTGCAAAGCATAGTTTCATTAATTTATATAAACTTATTTGCTATATGATCTAGGAGAAAATGTTATATTATATTATTGTACTATATTCCATCCTGTCATATGCTCCATTTCTTATCTTTAAACATTTTCTCCAGCTGTTTCCCATGCCTGAGGTGTTGTCCTTTCATACCTCTGTGTCCTACCTTCTTGACTTCCTTCAAGTCCCAATCTAAATCTTATCTTCTTAATTCTAGTTCCATCCCTCTGTTGCTTCCTCCTCCCCTCTCCTCATTTATCCTATGTATAGCTTGTTTATGCATAGTTTACATGTTATTGTTCCCTTAGACTATGAGTTCCTTGAGAACAGAACTTTTTTTTATTTTTTAACCTTTTTTTATATTCCCAGGACTATTAGCATGCTGTCTGGCTCACAGTAATCAATTTATAAATGTTTGACTCATTAATTTTTTTCTTGGGTTAATGACCCTGATTCATGAAAAATATGAGATATGTTATTAAAATTTGATTCAGTAATAAGAAATGAGAGAAATCAAGGCCTCAGGCCTATATTTTAGTAATTTTTATTTATTTGCTGTGAAGTGAGTTGGAAGACAATGGCTAAGCTGAGAAATATATAATAAAATGAAATTCCTTATATTGTAACTGAGTAAAAATGACATTACTATTCTGGTGGTCATTTTTGAATCAGTTGTTTATATAGAGAAAAACATTAACTTGTTAGAACAAAGATTAAAAATAAATAACAAATTGTTGTTTTGGTTCAACTATGCTTGACTCTTCCAAACCCATTTGGGATTTTCTTGGCAATGATAATGGAGTTGTTTGTCACTTTTTTTATTCAGTTCATTTAACAAATTATAAAACTGAAGCAAAAAGGGTTAAATGATATGCCCAGGGTGACACAATCAGTAAGGTAAATGTCTGAGACCAAGTTTGAACTTAAGAAGCTAAGTCTTCCTGACTCCAGGTCCAGCACTCTACCCACTGTACCACCTTATTTCCCAATAGTACTTACCTCACAGAGTTTTTGTGAACTTAAATGTGAAATTAAATGAGTGAACTCATATAAAGCAATATTGAAAAAAATGTATATATGCTATAATGATGATAATGATAGTGGTGATTGTTATTATTGTTGATGATCATGATGATGTAAGATAATATCAGATTTTTCTGTCTTCAAATGTCAAAGAATAGGAATGGTATATTCTGTTCCTGGTTCATACTGCTATGAGGGGCTGAAGGTGAAAATTTTGGCATTTGTTGTTTGTCTTTCAACCAGAAAGATGAGTATAATATCAGGGAAGTGATAACATGACATGCAAATGAATTGAATTTGAATGAGTGAGGGCTGTTCAAGATCATCTGCCCCACTCTCTCCTCCAGGGTGATCTGGAGCCAGTGGCCAGATATAGAACAGGTGACTGGAGATGGCCCTGGTTTTAATAGGTCTTTTTAAACTAAGGCCTTTATCAGGTCTCAATTTGACCTAGGCACCCACTCAATCAGTAATTAAAATTATATAATTTTTTCCTGATCAAAAAAAATCTTCAGGGGTTCTGATCAAAACAGCAATAATTGCTACTTACATTCACTCTGAAGAAATCTGGGACAAAACAAAGATTAAGTGAACTTGACCAGGGTCCTTTTGTTGGCCAATCTGTAAGAGACAGACTGTTTGGGGTTTACTAAGGTTTGAAACATTATCAGTGAGTTTAGGAACATATGAATAACTTAAGGGTAGCAAATGAGTGAATGTTTTTTTTAATTTCCAGGTCTAATTAAATAACAATTTAGAGGGCTTGAGCTATTTCTGGAATATTATTAAGCATGAAGCATTGACAATGTCTTTCAAAAATATGGACTTTTTTAAGGAAAGAAGAAAATGAGGAGATTATAAAAAGGACACTGACAAAGTAGCTGAGAAAAAATTTTTAAAAATTAAGAAAACTGAATAATTTAAATAGCAGCCCCTGTCATTATCAGTAAGAAACAGCTGGGAAGAATATTTATGGCCTCAAATATCTTCATATCAATGGGCAGAGTTTGTGTTATAAATAAGATGACTTGTAATTTTGGAGAATAATAATATTTCATAAACATTATTGACACTTGATAGGATGGGACTCCTGTCTAGGATATAGCAAAAAATAAGTAAATTCTGTCCAGAAACACATTAGAATATATAGATGAATAGCATCATACAGTAGATATGGAACTGTAAGGGATATCTCAGCACATGAACTTCTACCCCTGTAAGTGTAAAATAAAAAAAAAATAAATTAAATTTAAAAAACTGGCTCAGAGAAATTAAAATATAAGTAGTATCAGAGGTGACATTTAAACCAAATTCCATTCTTTCTTGAACCTGTGTTCTTTTCCCTATATATACACCATGAAACCTTTATATATATGTCACACTTATATTTGAAAAATCCATGTACCAGAAAGGAAAGAAGCTCAATGTAAATCATAAATAAGAATATCAGAGAATTTAGAAGTATTTGGTCAATCAACAAGTATTTCTGCAATGCTTCCAATTTCTAATCATGGCTCTAGTTGGGGGGAAATACAAAGAGAAAAGTTACTGAGTGTGGAGCCTAGCTATGGGAGCTTCTGTCTTTTCTTTGGCTGAGTTTGCTCTGATCCCAATTCCATCTCCTGTGCTATAAATTCAAATTCTGAAATCCCTTCAGAGATTCTGTAGTGGTAACTTAGGACAAGCTTTCATTGACACATAAATTGAAATCAACTGGTAACTCATTTGACCACTTCGAACAAACACACTCAATTTGCACATTCTTATGATGACAACATGCCAAAAAAAAAAAAGTTTCTAGATGACCCACTTGGTTTCCAGAGTCTAGTACAGTGGTAGGCTAGAAGAAAGCTCTTCTTTATTTAACCCCCAGGGTTCCTTTTGTTAATTAAAAAACGAGTAGTTGGCCTGTGAGGCTCCACTTACTTCTAGACCTATGATATTCTGTGATGCTATATTTCTGTATATTTATGCATTATTTTGTTATTGTGTATTTTTTTGTTTTTGGTTTTTTTTTAGTTTTATGTTATGAGTAAGAGTAGCTGTATTCTGTTTATTTTTTTTCCAATGGAGAGCTAAGTATAGTATGTCCAGATGTACTAGAAATCCTCTGAAATTCTGAAAATCAAAAAGGCCATCGGGTTTGCCAGTAGATAAGGAATTTAAAGCTGCTTTGTTATTGTTATTATTTAATAATCCTAAAATAGTTAGTTAGCTATAAAGAGCTACACTGGGGATGGGGGGGGCTGGAAATAAGAGGAGAGACACCATCAAGCATAGTGGGGAGATCACAGAAGAGACATCACATGGCATGGGGGAAAGGGGAAAGAGAAAGACATTATAGGGCAAAATGCTGTGGTGGGCTATATCTTCCTAAGAGGGATTCAACAAAGATGACATGAGTCATGGACAGATTTATTGGGGAAATTCAACCTTAGGGGTTTGACATAACATGGATTTCTGACTGGACATAGCATGAGGGAACTACTCATAGAGGGTGGTCTCCACAAAGGGTGGGACCACAAGGTAAAACTGATCTCAATAAATGGCCTTTTGTGCCTTGTCCTGGGGAGCAGTTCTGTCAGTTCTCTGTTCCCTCTCTGCCAATTGCACCCAGTTACTGTGTACCTCATCAAATACTACTACTGAGAAAAGGATAGTAATAGAATTATTTCCACCTATAGGTAATATTTTTTCAAAGAAAAAAAAACTTTCCTATTTTTTAAAGGAGCCATTACCTTTTTTTTGTTATGATGTTTTATTTTATAATTAAGGTAATAATGGAATAAGTGAAGTTTAAAGAAACAGAAAATGATGATAGGAAGCAGGATTGAAAGAACGTGGACCAAAATCCATAACTTCTTGCCTGTAAATCAGGGTTTTATTGGAAGCAAGATGGAAGAATGGAGGGTGCATAAAAGGAGATTAGGGAAGAAGGAAATAGAAGGAATGTATCCTAAGCAAGCCCACAAAAGAACAAAAGAGGGAAAGGAAATAATCCCTATACTATCTCAGCAAAAAGAGGGACTACAGAGTAGATGATAGGAAAGACAGATTGAAAAGAAAATAAGTGATAATGGTTTACTTAAGATATCCTAGGGAAATGACAATGAGATTGAGACAAAAATTTCAGCAAATTTCCAGGTCAAAAAATAAATCCACAAAAATCACAACCATCCAATTTAATGTTTCTGTTACTAAACAAATACAGGAAATAATAATCAAAAGTACTTTCCTTTTTTATTTGTTTGTTTAGCCATAGTCAAATGGTTTTGACTATTGCTCCCATATATTATACTTTGTAGTATGGAAATTCCCTTCTTCCTTTAATTACTACTTTTTTTTTTTTTTTTTTTTTTTTGCTGAGGCAACTGATCAATTGAACAAACTAGACAAAAAATGAAAAGTAATAAAACTCATTAACACACTGTTTAATAAACAAAAGTAATAAATTATATAATTCTCAATAAAAAAATTTACAAAAACAAGCAAGCTATTGAGATTATTTAGATAGAAATTAAAATTGTACCACTGTTACAAACTGTTAACAAAAAATAGGATAATAAAGCATCCTACCATCCTACCAAATTCCTTCTAAGATATAAATATAACCAGGATACCTAAAATGGGGATGATGAAAGAAAATGTAAAATAATATTACTAATGAAAAATGACTCAAAAAATTTGAAGAAAAATCAAAAAAGTGACTAAGGCAAGATTACATGTGATAAGGTGGGGCATATGCTAGAAATGTAGATTTATTAAATATCAAATAAATTATAGGCATAATAAACCATACTAACAATAAGAATATCATATCAGCCAAATAATTAAAATTTTTAAAACCCTTATGCAAAGTATAATATCCATTTATGTTTAAAAAAAATTAGATAACATAGGAATAGATAGATTGTTCCTAATCCATGTAAAGCCAACAGTAAGCATCATATATAAATGAGATAAATGAGGGCCTTATCCAATAAAATCAGAGATAAAGCAAGGATGTCTATGTCCATTACCATTTGATATATTAGAAATTCTAGTTCTAGTAATATTAAAAGAAATTGAGATAATACAGATAGGTGAAAAAGGAATGGTTTAATTAGAGAATACTAGAGAGCAAATTAAAATGTATGTAATTGATAGCTTCAGCAAAATCAAATAAATAGCCAACAATTCTCTTCCTTCCCCCCCCAAAAAAAGGAGTTTTCCTAGTTAGGCATCTACTAGTTAGGTTATCTTTTTAACAAACAGCCTGATGATGTAGTAGCTGAACATCAATAGGTTAAACAGACACTACAATCCAAATATGTTTAGTCACATACTCTTCCCAAATAGTGCTAAAATGCTTACAAATAATGTGTTTTCTTTTATTCTCTTTAAGGGAAGTCTTATTAGCCTATATACATTAAGCTGTCATTTAAATTCAGATGTCGCATTTAGATTTAGATGCCATATTAAAAATGCCAAACAAAATATCATTTAAATTGGCAATAGAAAAAACAAATGTTTCTTTGGGTAGTAATATGCCATGGACTAAGTATGAATGATCAGCAAAACCTTCCTCAATCTAGTCTATGTAAGTTAAAAAACATAATCAATGAGTAAACAACACAGTAGATGTAAGGAATTGATTATAACATGTCATAAGTAGGAGTCATGTATTCCCAGTAAAAGTAAACAGGTATTTTTTTTCTTTTTAAACATAGTATTTTGAGGAATTTTTAATTTAAAAAGTCTTAAGAAAATTCCTCAACCAGACATTACCAAAGGCAAAAAAACACCATTAGTGTATAGTAAGTAATAGGCATATTTTATGTGAATAAAATTAGATACATCTGTATTATATTCTGACAGTAAATATTCCCAAGACACTTTAACGAATTAAGCAATATATTCTCAAAATAAAAATAAATATATGACATGGACAAAGTCAAATCTATGCCTTGGTAAAAAGGACAGAGGGAAATTTATTCAAAGGAAATAAGAAAGTGGATAAAACTAGCTAAGAAAATATATGAAAAAATTATAAGAAATATGTATATGTATACATACACAAATGCTCACACAAACATACATGTGGCTTCTATAAAAGAACTGAAAACACCTAAAATGGAGTTTGGTAAATAAATATGTACATATTTGTATATGAATGTGTATATTCAACATATATTGCTATGTATAGATATTTATGTACACATGTATTTGTACATATTCATATCTATATTATGTGTATTTATAATGTAATATCTAGAATGATTAATTGTTCATTCTCCAGAAGACTTATAAATCTGATCAAGTGTTTTAAACAGGAAATAGAACAGAGAGGAAAAAAATAGTAGCTAAACATGATAATTTATATAGCACAGAGATATATAGAACAAAGAATAGATAAATCCAGTAATTCAGAGGAGAAAATGTACAAGAATCTCATGTAGTGTGTGTGTGTGTGTGTGTGTGTGTGTGTGTGTGTGTGTAGTATGGGTATACAAATACAGAGAATATCAGTTTAAAAAAAAGACTAAAGAATCTTAATTCATGAATGCAAATTCAACCTTGTAGCTATCAGTTTCATATAGGTACTTCAAAAGTTGTTCTATCATTCAAAAATCATATTAATATTGCTGATATTAAAAATGCTGTATTGTCAGAGGAAAAATTTTAATGAGGTGTATTTCTACTAGACTACATTTTTAGTCAAATAATACCAGTGGGCAATATATATTTTATATTTACTATATTTCCTTCACTTATAAGATTGTAAAGAGCTCATAGGATCCAGTTTCAAGTACTCACTAGCTATGTGATCCTTGACAAATCATCTTAACCTCCATTTGCTTCAGCTTTCTTAACATGTATTGATTCATTGGATAATGGATTATTGGATCTTTTCACATGTTGTTTTGCTATTCCTATGACTTTAAGAACAAAAAATACTACACACTAGTATTTTTTGCATAACAAATGTTTAGAGGGGGTGGAGCCAAGGAGGGGGAAGAGCCAAGATAGCGGAGAAGGCATAACTTTATCTGAACTCTCCCAGATGTCCCTCAAAGTAACAGCAAATCAAGCTTCTGAACTAGTTTTTGAGCAACAAAATCCACAAATATTTGGAGTGTAACAAATTCCCAGCAAAACATGTTTTGGAAGAAATTCAGAAAAGGTCTTTTTCAATTGGGCAGGGAAGGAGGCAGGCCAAACACAGGCAGTACAGAGACCCAGGACAGTGTAGGATCCACATATTGGGGAATCTACCAGAAGGAATCTTCAGCAGTGTTTGCTACTCTGTCCTTGTTGCAAGCTAGTAGATAAACAGATTAGCTGTAAAACTTCCAACATGAATAGAAAAGGCAAATAGTGAGCCCCTAAACCCCAGAATATCATGGGACCTGGCCACACCAACCCAGCACTGGAAATTAGTTTTCACCAAACCAGCATAGCCCTTATAGCTTGGAGAGAAAGCTTGGACAATGTTCCCTTTGTCTTAAAAGCAGACCTCAACATTTAAAAAAAAATTAGCAAACATTAAGATGCTAAATAAATGTTAGTATTATTACCATCATCATCATTATTATCATCCTTAATTATTTTTGGGACCAAATGGTGGCTCCTCAGTATGACATTTAATACTCTCTACTTTGCCTCCCTAGAAAAATCTTTCCAGAGGACTCAAATTACTAAATTTCATGTTGTATATGGTCCATTCAATCAGGGTCACATCTCCGCATCATAGTTGTGCCTGATATATCTTCTCTGCAGAGCTTTCCTCCATTTTCTCTGACTCAGAAGTCCTGATTCTGAGGACCTGCCCTTCACAAAGAAAAGAGAACTCTCCCCGGGGCTCCCGCCGGCTTCTCCGGGATCTGTCTCATTACCGCACTGAACGCCTCGCGACTCCTGTCTCCGCCACTCCGGATTCGGGGATCTGAAACCGACTCTCTTTCGATCGGCCGAGGGCAACGGAGGCCATCGCCCGTCCCTTCGGAATGACCCTCGCCTATCTCTCAGGACCAACTGACCCATGTTCAACTGCTGTTCACATGGAAACCTTCTCCACTTGGGCCTGATCAATTCTGATCCCTGGGATTGAAGTTACTTTCCAATACAATTAGTGCTGGTGCTCCCAGTTTTTTAGTGGAACTAGCCTGGAGGTTTTTACATTTCACATGTGCCAAATGTCTATTATTTTAAAATATTTTTATTTTCAAAACACAAGGATAGTTTTCAACATTCACCATTGCAAAACTTTTGTGTTCCAAATGTTTTTCTCCCCCTTCCCTTCATCCTTTTCCTTATATCAAAACTAATCCCATTACGTTAAACATGTACAACTCTCCTATACATATTTCCACAATTATGCTGCATAAGAAAAATAAAGTCAAACATGTAAAAAAAAGAGAAAGAAAACCAAATGAAAGCAAACAACAGCAAAAACGCAAAAATGCTGTTTTGTGATCCACACTCACTCCCCACAATTCTTTCTCTGGATACAGATTCCTCTTTCCATCAGGAGACCATTGGAAATGGCCTGAATCATCTCACTGTTGAAAAGAGCCACATCCATCAAAATGGATCATCATATAATCTTGTTGCTATGTGAAATGTACTTTTGGTTCTACTTACTTCATTTAGCATCAGTTCATGTAAGTCTCTCCAGGCCTCACTGAAATTTCTTATTGAACAATAATATTCCATAACATTAATATACCATAACTTATTGGGCCATTCTCCAACTAATGGGAAGCCACTAAGTTTTCAGTTACTTGCCACTACAAAAAGAGTTGCTACAAATATTTTTGCACAGGTAGGTCCTTTATTTTTCCTTTTTTTTTATGATCACTTTGGGATACTGGCCCAGTAGAGACACTGCTGAATCAAAGGTATATGCACAGTATATTTTGCTTTCTATAATGATTGGATCAGTTCACAACTCCATCACAATTTATTAGTGTCCTAGTTTTTCTACATCCTCTCCAAACTTCATCTTTTCCTGTCATTTTACTAATCTGGGAGGTGTATGGTGGTACCTCAAAATTGTCTTAATTTGCATTTTTCTTATCAGTAGGGATTTAGAGCATTTTTAAAATGACTAGAAATGGTTTTAATTTCTTCATCTGAAAAGAGTCTTTATATCCTTTAACCATTTATTAACTGGAGAATGACTTGAATTCTTGTAAATTTGAGTCAATTCTACATATATTTTGGAAATAAGGCCTTAATCAGAACTCTTGAGTGTAAAAATTTTTTCCTGGTTTATTGCTTCCCTTCTAATCTTGTCTGCATTAGTTTTGTTTATACAGAAATCTTTTAACTTAATATAATCAAAATTATCCATTTTATGTTAAAAAATGAACTCCAGTTTTTCTTTGGCCACAATTTCCTTCCTTCACAGATCTCAGAGATAAGCTATCCTATGTTCTTCTAGTTTGCTTATAATGTTGATCTTTATGCCTAAATCATGAACCCATTTTGACTTTACATTGATAGGTATGGATCAATGCTTAGTTTCTGCACTAATTTCCAATTTTCC
>JAJPUD010015233.1:27477-38096 GCA_023553655.1 Myrmecobius fasciatus
TTTTTTTTTTTTTTTTTTTGCTTTTTTGCTGAGGCAGTTGAAGTTGTGACTTGCCCATGGTCACGCAGCTAGGGAATGTTAAGCGTCTGACACCAAATTTGAACTCAGTTTCTCCTGACTTCAGGGCTGGTGCTCTATCCACTGCACCACCTAGCTGCCCGATCTTTGGTTCTTTCAAATGAACTTTGTTATTATTTTTTCTATCTCTGAAAAATAGTTTCTTGGGAATTTGATATGGCACTGAAAAAATAGATTAATTGAGGTAGAATTGTCATTTTTATAGCTCAGCCTATTCATGAACAATTGATAATCTTCCATTTGATTAGATCTGACTTTATTTATGTGGAAAGTGTTTGATAATTTCATCCATATAGTTCAAAGGTAGACTGCAAATATTTTAATTATCTCCAGTAATTTTAAATGGGATTTCTCTTTGAATCCCTTGTTACTGGACTTTGTTGGTAACATATAGAAATGCTGATGATTTATGTGGATTTATGTTGTATCCTGCAACTTTGCTAAAGTTATGATTTTTTTGAATAATTTTTATTTGATTTTCTAGGATTCTCTAAGAATATTCTCATATCTACAAAGAGTGATGATTTGGTTTCCTCATTACCTACTCCAATTCCTTTAATCTCTTTTTTTTCTACTCTTATTCCTAAAGGTAATATTTTTTATTAAAGCATTTTATTTTCAAAACATGTGCATGGATAATTTCTCAATATTAACCCTTGCAAAGTTTTGTGTTCCAATTTTCCTTCCCCTTCCCTTTCCCCCTCTCTACATGTCAAGTAATCGAATATATGCTAAACATGGAAGAAATATATGTTAAATCCAATGTATGCATATTTATACAATTATCTTGCTGCACAAGAAAAATCAAATCAAACAGGAAAAAAATTAGAAAGAAAATAAAATGTAAGCAAGCAACAATAAAAAGAATGAAAATGTAATGTTGTGAACCACAGTTCCTACACTCCTCTCTCTAGGTATAGATGGCTTTCTGCATCACAAGATCACTGGAACTGGTCTGAACCATTTCATTGTTGAAGAGAGCCATGTCCATCAGAATTGATTATTGTATAATCTTGTTGTTGCTGTATACAAAGATCTCCTGCTTCCACTCATTTCACTAGCATCAGTTCATGTAAGTCTCCCCAGGCCTCTCTAAAATCCTCCTGCTGATCATTTCTTATAGAATAATAATATTCCATAATATACATACACTATAACTTTTTCAGCCATTCTCCAACTGATGGATATCCACTCAATTTCCAGTTTTTTGCCACTATAAAAAGAGATGCCACAAACATTTTTGCACATATAGGTTCTTTCCCTTCTTTAAGATCTCTTTTGGATATAAGCCAAGTAGAAACACTGCTGGATCAAATGTCATGGACAATTTGATAAGACTTTGGGCTTAGTTCCAAAATGTTCTCCAGAATGGTTAGATCTGTTCACAATTCTACCAACAAAGTGTTGGTGTCCCAGTTTTCCTACATCACCTCCAAATTCTTCATTATATTTTCTGTTATTTTAGCTAATCTGAGAGGTGTGTAGTGGTATCTCAGAGTTGTCATAATTTGATTTCTCTGATCAATAGTGATTTAGATCACCTTTTCATGTGATTAGAAATGGTTTCAGTTTCTTCATCTGAAAATTGTCTGTTCATATCCTTTGACCATTTATCAAATGGAAAATGGTAAAGCTAATATTTCAAGCACAATATTGACTAGTAATGGTGATAGTGGACCACCTTGTTTCATCCCTGATCTTATAGGGGATGGTTTTAGTTTATCTCCATTACATATGATGCTTGCTGAATGGTTTTAATAAAATGCTACTGAGCACTTTAAAAAAAAAAACTCCATTTATTCTTATATTCTCTAGTGTTTTGACTAAGAATGGGTGTTGAATTTTGTCAAAGGTCTTTTCTGCAACTATTGGGATAATCACAGAATTTCTGTTTGTTTGGTTACAAATATAGCCAGTTTTATTTTTTAATAGTTTTTCTGATGTTGAACTAGCCTTGCATTCCTTCTGCTTCATCATGGTGTATTATCCTGGGGATGAGTTCTGGAATCTATTTGTTAAAATTGTATTTAAGACTCTTGCATCAATATTCATTAAAGAAATTGTTCTATAGTTTTTTTTTTCCCCTCTGTTTTGACCCTACCTTCTTTATGTGTCAGCACCATATCTGTGTCATAAAAGGAATTTGGTAGGAGTCCTTCTTTCCCTATTTTTCCAAATAGTTTATATATTTTTGAATTGATTGTTCTTTAAATGTTTGGTAGAATTCACATGGAAATTCATCTGGCCCTGGAGATTTTTTCTTAGAGATTTGATTAATCTTGTTCAATTTCTTTTTCTAAAATTAAACTATTTGAATAATTTATTTCCTACTCTGTTAATCTGAGCAATCTATATTTTTGGTAAGTTTTCATCCATTTCCCTTAGATTACCAGATTTATTGGCATACAGTGGGGAAAATAGCTGTTAATTATTTTCCTAATTTCCTCTTCATTAGTGGAATTTTCACCCTTTTCATTTTTGAAGCTAACAATTTGATTTTCATCCTTCCTTTTTCTCATCAACTTAACTAAAAATTTATCTATTTTGTTTTTTTTCATAAAATCAACTTTTAGTTTTCTTCATTAGTTCAATAGTTTTCTTACTTTTAATTTTATTAATCTGCCCTTTTATTTTCAGAACTTCAACTTTGGTATTTAATTGGGGGTTTTAAATTTGTTCTTTTTCTATGTTTTTTAGTTGTATAACCAATTCACTGTTTTCTCTTTTTTCTCTATTTTATACAAATAGTGCCAAATATCTATCCTGTTATCTTTCTTGAGATCTCTAGTTTTCCTAAGAGGACCACTGTTCTGGTCCAACTCATTTATTTTTACAACTCTCCATTCACCCTGAGACATTATTTTGCCTTTCCAGAATTCTCTCCAGTGGCATATTCCTTTATATGTCCATTCAGTTTTCTCCAGAAGTGTATAATATCTATTTTTTTCCTAAAATCTATTAATTTAACTTATTTCTTGTTTATTTTGTGATTGGATTTATCTAATTCTGAGAGAGAGAGTTTGAGATTTTCTACTAGTATAGTTTTGGTTTCCATTTCTTCTTCTGACTCATTTAACTTCTTTTCTAGGAACCTGAATGCTGTACCCCTTGGTTTGTGTATGTGTGTATGTGTGTGTATGGGGGTATACAGATACATATACATATGTTTATATATGCGTATATATATATATACATATGCATACATATGTATATACCAATATTACTTTATTATCTGAGATATCTTTTAGCAAGATGAAGTTTCTTTTCTTGTCTTATTAAATTATATTTATTTTTGCTTTTGCTTTGTCTTGGATAAGGATTTCTCCTTTTTGTTTGTTTTCTGTCAGTAGAAGTGTAATATATTCTGCTCCAGCCCTTTACCTTACTCTGTGTATGTCTCTTTACTTTAAATGTGTTTCTTATAAACAACATATTGTAGGATTCTGGTTTTTGAACCATTCTTCTATTTACTGTCAATTTATTGGATAATTCATTCCATTCACATTTACAAGCTATGATTACCATGTATTTCTCTACATCCTATTTCCCCCTATTTTTATACTTTTCTCTCTGCTTTCACCCTGCCCTCCTCACCAGTATTTTGTTTCTGACAACCACCTCCCTTGGTCTGCTCTCCCTTCTATAAGCCTCAACTCCTATTTCTTGCTGTTTTCCCCTTCTACTCTACCTTCATTTCTATCAGCTCCCTTCTTTTGTCTTTCTTCTTTCCCCTCCTATCACCTAGTAAAATAAAAAAGACTTTTCTGCCCAATTGATTTATGTTATTTCCTCTTTGAGTCAAATGCAATGACGATAAGGTTTAAATAATGCTCACAATCTTCCCTCTTTCTCTCTCTTATAATAGGCAACACATGCTTCTTCATTTGCCCTATTCTGCCTCCTCTTTAATTCTTCTCCCAGTATTATTCTTTTTTTCTACACCTTAGTTAATTTATTTTTATTGTCGCATCAAAGACAAGTTATACCCATGACATCTATCTGATTATATTCCTTCTGACTACTGTAATATAGATATAGTTTTTAAGCATTATAAGTATCACCTCTGTGGTGATATAAAAGTTTAACTTTATTGAATATCACATTTTTCTATTTCCTGTTTACTTTTTTATGCTTCCCTTGAGTCTTATATTTGAAGATTGAATTTCCTTTTTAGCACTAGTTTTTTTGTCAGGAAAGTTTGAAACTGTTCTTTTTTCATTGAATGTCTACTTTTCCCACAAAAGATTACACTCAATTTTTCTGGGAAGTAAATTCTGTATTATTATCAAAGATATTCCTCCATATTCCTCCAGAATATCATTTGTTAATCCTCTGATTCTTTAATGTAGAAATTGCTAAGTCCTTTGTAATCCTGACTGAGGCTTCTTAATATTTTAATTGTTTCTTTCAGGTTATCTGACTTATTTTCTCTTTGACCTGATAATTCTGGAATTTTGTTCAATATTCCTTGGAGTTTTCATTTTGGAATATCTTTCATGAACTGATTCTTACAATGACTATTTTAAACGATGGTTCTAGGACATTAGGGAAGTTGGGTCTTAGATTCCTTTTCTTTTTATGATGATTTGCAGGTAGTCCAATAATTAGTAAAGTCTCTCTTCTGAATATATTTTCCAGGTCAGATATTTTCCAATGGAATATTTCACATTTCTTTCTTTCTTTCTTTTGATCTTATTTTATTGATTCTTTACATTTCATAGAATCATTAACTTCTTAATGCCCAATTCTAATTTTTAAGACATTATTTCTCTTATTTAGCTTATTTGTTTCTCCTTTTCCTTTTGACCAATTCTACTTTTAAAATTCTTTTCTACAATGAATTTTTGTGTTTCCTTTTTCATGCTGTTGACTCTCCCCGTCCCCCGCATAAACCTGTATTTTTTCTTTTCCTAATTTTTCTCCTTGTTCTCTTGATTTTAAAACAATTTTTAAAAAGACCACTTTAAAGAGGACTTTTAAGGCTTAAGACCAATTCATATTCTCTTTTGAGGCTTCACATGTAAGCATTTTTATAGTTGTCCTCTTCTTAGTTTGTGGTTTGATCTTCCCTGTTGAAACAGTAGTTTTCTGAAGTCAGGGCTCTTTATTCCCCACTGTGCTTTGCCTAGTCAAACCTGTTCTGCCCTCAGTTCCAGGGTTGTAGTTTGTCTGGTGTGTTGGGATTAGAGATCTTTCAGCTGACCTGGTGTGCCACTGATCTACTGAGGCAAGACCTAGGTACTTCACTTGCTGATCTATGCTGTAGCTAACTATCTCCTGGTAGCTTACCTGGACACAGTCTGTGCTGGACTGCACTCCCCTTTTACCAAAGTGAGACAGATCTTTCTTGAAGTTCTTCTCAATTATCATGGGCTTGAAAATTGTCTCACTATATTTTTATGTGTATTGTATTGCTCTAGAATTCCATTAGTGGTGTGGTTTAAAGTTTCCAAGGGAAAAAAAAAAGATAGTTCAGGAAACTTCCTTACTTTTCTGTCATCTTGGCTCTGACCCCCTTGTCTCCTTTTCTAACATCACTTCTCTACTGGTATCTTTTATCTTATTATTTAATTTTTTAATTAAAATTTTTCTGACATTTGAACTAAATTTGTTTTCTAAATGTATGGTAAGCATCTCAGAGCATGAAACTACACAATATATTTGGTGTTCCAATAATATGAACATTTGGAATCAGAGTCAGCTTCATACTATATGAGACAGAGTTGCACTTCATATTTTTATGAATTTTTTTCCTTCAACTTCTTAACATTACTTTTTCCTTCAAAGTCAGCATTAATACTTTGGTTTGCCATCAGCTTTTATACAATGTACATTTTAGTTCAGGTATTAAGATTTTAATAAAGAGCTTATGCTAGACTTTTTGTACAGCTGAATATAATTAAAATCTATCACACAAATGTAATACATATATTCCTTGGTAATGTAAATGATTATTATGCAGGTGATAATATATATGCCTTTATATTGAGGAATTCCAGGTGATTCTGAAGTAAGTGTTATTTTAATCAGGTGAGCTCTCCTGAGGATGCTGTTTTATATTCAAATTTTGGAAATAACAGATCATGCTAAGAAAAAGAAATATTAGACATATGCATAAAATGAAGAAACATCCTAGCTTTCCTTTGAAAATATAAAACAATATATAGGTATGAATATAAGCTACAATCTACATTTAAGGGAGAAAAAAAATCAAATCAAAAGTCTATCTGGTTGCTGGGATAGTTAATGTTTCTTACTTAGTAGGTAATTACAATGTATGCTCCTATGGTTAGTGAAACTTGGTCCCTATGATTTTACAAAATTCCCTTAGGCTACAATGTTGGCTCACTCTTTCATCTTTATCATCTCAGTCTTACCATTTCAGTGTTTCTTTTCTTCCATGTCTTTCACCTTCCATTGTACTTTCTAGAACCCTTGTCATATCTAGGTGTCCTTAATATTTGAAATATTTCTCTCTTCTTTTAAACATGGAAACATAGATTCTCCTATAAGCTACAGTATTTCTAGCTTCTTTTTGGTACTTGGTTTTTTTCTCATGGTCCCCATTACATTGGGCCAGTAGGCCCATTCCTTACTTCTAGGCTCTCCTCCTTCTTTTCTCATTCAATCACCTCTCCATCTTCAAGGTTCCTTCCATCCAAGTTTGTCACCTTATTTATTCTCTGTGAACAATTACCTACTGGTTTCCATACATTCTTACTCTTTTCTCAGAGTTTACTACCTGACTCACAATATTTATTTCCAGTTCATCCCCTCCTACTATAATTGGAGACATTAACAAACCTGCAAACACCTGATGTTCCCAATTTATTAAGCCCTTCATCGCCTGTGCCTAATAGATTTCCTTAACTTCAATTACACTCAAGGCTGCTCATTTACAATAAACTGGAATCACTTCTATAGTCCAGAACTAAGAAATTCCTCAGACTTGATTTTGAAGCCTCTCATAGCCAATGCCTCCAGTTTACTTTTCAAGGTAGTTTGCACATTACTCTTTTTTTTTTCAAATGCTCTACACTCCAGCCAAAATGTTTTAAATGAGAATGTCTTATATACAACATGAGATCTCTTTTCTGTGCTTTGGCATAGACTGTTTACCATGCTTGATATACACTCCTGTCTCAGCTCCATCTTAAAGAACCTTATCTTTTTTTTCCCTGAGACAATTGGAATTAAATGACTTGCCAAAGGTCACACAGCCAGGAAGTGTTACCTGTGTGAGACCAGATTTGAAATCAGGTCTTCCTGACTTCAAGGCTGGTGTTCTATCCATTGTGCCATCTAGCTGCCCCAAGAACCTTAGCTTCTTTAACTAATTGAGAGGAAAGCATTGATGATGTCCCCTCCCAGGGATTAGTGTTCTTCCTATGCACCATCCCCAAGTTTGAATTTTAAGCATATACATATCTATGTGCAATTCTCTCCCCCCCCCAATAGATTGTATACTTTTTAAGAGCAATGATTATTTCATTTTTTCCTTAGATAATAATAAAAATAGTAATGTTGATGATAATGTTAATATTGTCATTCACTCATTTCAGATCTTCCATGATCTCATTTTGGACTTTTCTTGGCTGATATAATAAAGTGATTTGCCATTTGCTTCTCCTGCTCATTTTATAGATGATGAACTGAGGCAACAAGGTGGATTAACTTGCCCAGTGTCAACATGGCTAATAAATATATGAAGCTAGATTTGAACTCAAAAGACTCATCATCCTGATTCCAAGTCCAGTTTTCTGTCTACTGCCCCACTTACCCCCCCCAATAATAACTAACATTTGCAAAGCATTTGCTATGTTTCAGAGTCTGTGCTAAGCACCATTTACAATTATTTTCTCATTTTATTTTCATAATAACCCTGGGAGGTAGAGACTATTACTACTATCCCTACATTACAAGTGAGGAAACTGAGGCAGAGAAAGGTTGTGAGATCTCTATGGCCACACAGCTAGTGAATGAGGCCAGATTTGAAATTTCCTAATGCCAGACCTGGTGCTCTTCTATCCATTCCATCAACTGGGTAGAGCAGTGTTGTAGTTGTTGTTGTTGTTGTTGTTGTTTTTAATCTTCTACTTAGATTGAACCTGCCTTATTATCAATCAAATTGTGAACATCTAAGAATTTTGCCTTTTGTAGTAAATAGCTCATTTTTGTTGGTTTCCTTTTACATTAAAAAGTGTCATTTTTCAACATGACCATTATGAATGATTAGCTTGAACAAGAACTGTAATTTAGATCCCCTATAATTTATATTGAATGCACAAATAATAACCATTGCACATTTAGGAAAATACTCTTGGAAAATTATTTTATAACAATTTATTCATTCTAAGTGAGTTAAAATTAGTCCATTGCCATTTATATTCACCATAGGAAAAGGATTTATCTCTGCCTAATTATTCCAAAAACCCAAGACAGGGGGCTAATTTGGAGGTTTGCAACTCTTAGTCTGAAATTTTAGTAAAATTACGATTATCTTTTTAAACCTCTGTGTGTGTGGATTTCCCTGTGGACATGAAACTTTGCCATCATATAATATTGATATTTTTGTTTCTTTTGAAAGATGAAGTGTGAAAGTATAATTATTTAAATATACAGGCCATTATGATCTATTTTGCCCAATAGCTTTTCCCATTAGAATTTGTCTACTATTTTTTCACTTATCCAGGATTTTTCATTACCATTTCTTCAGTTTTAAAAAGCCCTATAATGGAAAGGAGTGAAGTTATTCAAGTGCACTTAGATGATGTGGTAAATAGGTGGGCTGTGCCTGGGTCAGGAAGACTGAAGTTCAAACATAGCTTCAGAAAGTTACTACCTATGTGACAGTTGGTATGCAAGTTAACCTGTCTGCCTTTGTTTCCTGAACTGTGACATGAGGATAATAATAGAAACTACATTTTATCTTTATTATGAGGATCAAATGAAAAAATATATATATGGAGATTATTTAACACAATTCCTGGTACATAATAGGGACATAATAAACTCATCTTCTTCAGTTTTCTGAAGCAACTTATTAATTTGATGGTCACATACGTAATACTTATTAAAGACAAGGCTTGAACTCAGTTCCTTTTAACTCCACATTTAATACTTTCCCTCAATATTGGTTCACTTTTTAATCATAACCTTTCTTAGCTCAAACAAGATGTCCAAGAACCTGACTTACCATTTTCTCAACTCACATGTGCCATTTCCTCTCCTGACTGCATGCATTTGTAATGCTTTCCCTTCTCATCTCTTCACTGCCCGCCATTCTGGAATTCCTTCTAGTCTCAGCTAAAGGTTAATCTTTCCTCATCTTCTTTAAATCTAGTGCCTCTCCTTTGAGATGATCTCCAATTTGTCCTGAATTATTATTTTTTTACTCCTACCAAAGTATATATATACGTATATGTATGTGTATATACATATACGTATATATATATAGCTATTTCATTGAACTAAATACAAAGAAAAAGAAAAAGACAGAAAGGAAAAATAAAAAAAGAATACAAAATATTGTCATGTGGAGCAAAACATCAGGGAAGATTCAAAATATATTATAATAAATTTCTATTTCAAGAAAGCATATATAATAATATAAGAAATTATATTGGGGGCGGAGCCAAGATGGCGGAGTGAAAAGGTGATTTTCTGCCTCTCCTCCAATCTCTCAAATCAACAATAACATAAGCCTCTGAACTGATCTTCAAGTCAACGAACTCAGAAATATTTGGGCACAGCTCTCTGGATAACTTCATATCAGGTTAGTCTGACTCGGACAGAGAGATAAATAGACAACAACTGTGCAGGCTGGAAGTGAGGGTGGGACTCAGCTCAGCTCATCATGGAAGAAATTCCAAACTCCAAACTCCAAATTCCAAACACCTGGAGTTTATCTGAGGCACTCGGGACACTCTGCCCTGATTGGGGGCAGGCGTTCTGGCAGACTTGCCTTGTTTAAGGAGTAATTCAGACTTAGTCCTAGCCCCCACCGGCCCAGCACCAAAAGTCAACTCGCCGAAGTGCCCCAGGGCAAAGCTTTTTGCAGCAGCCGTTTTTTTTCCCTACCTTAAAGAGATATCCACGATGTCTAAAAAAAAATGATGAAGAAGCAAAAGAGAGCTCTCACCATAGACAGCTTTTATCAAGGCAAAGAAACGACCCCAGAGCCAGAGGTTCCTTTGGACAAAAATCCAGAGAACATCAGCCAGGACCATCACTGGTCCCCCTTTTCAAAAGGCCTTTCTGGAAGACTGCATAAAGAACCTCAAAAGAGAGCTGGAGGATAAATGGGAAAATAAACTGAAATCAGTGCAAGAAGGATATGACGCCCTGCAAAAGAGATATGAAAAAGACACCAATTTATTAAAAAATAAAATTAGTGAAGTGGAAAAAGAGTGCAATGAACAAATTGGCCAGTTACAAAAGGAGCTTAAAAAGGTAACTGAAGAAAACAACATTTTAAAAATAAGAATTGAACAAATGCAAGTGAATGAATCACTAAGACTTGAAGAATCAGTCAAACAAAA
>JAJPUD010015234.1:0-27304 GCA_023553655.1 Myrmecobius fasciatus
GAATCTGTGAAATGGAAAAGATTACAACTCCCTAAAAATAAAATTGGCAAAATGGGAAAAAATCCAATGAACAAAATAATTCATTTTTTAAAGTTCAATTGCTCAAATGCAAAAGGGAGCAAAAAAGCTAACTGAAGAAAATAATTCACTAAAAATTTGAATTGAACAAATGGAAGTGAATGACTCAATAAGACAACAAGAATCGACCAAACAAAAACAAAACCAAAAACCAAAAACATGAAAAAATAAAAGAGAATGTAAAATATCTCACTGGAAAAACAACTTACCTGGAAAATAAATCCAGGAGAGACAATCTAAGTATTATTGGACTTACTGAAAACCATGATGAAAAAAAGAGCATAGATAACATCTTTCAAGAAATTATCAAGGAAAACTGTCCTGATGTCCTAGAACTAGAGGGTAAAATAGCCATTGAAAGAATTCACCAGCCACCTCATGAAACAGATCCCAAAATAAAAGCTCCAAAAAAATATCATAGTTAAATTTCAGAATGATCAGATCAAGAACAGAACACTGCAAGTAGCCAGAATGAAATAATTCAAGTACTGAGGAGCCACAATCAAAATTACCCAGGACCTACCAGATTTTATGTAAAGGACTGAAGGGCCTGGAATATGTGATATTCCAGAGGGCAAAGGACCTTGGACTACAGCCAAGAATCAACTATTCAACAAAATCATCTTTCAGGGGAAAAGATAAACATTCAGTGAAAAGACCAGAGCTAAGCAGAAATTTTAATCTTCACATACAGAATTCAAAAGAAACATAAAAAGGTAAAAAGGAAAGAAAAATATGTTTTTTTTAATTAAAAAGTTTAATCCCTATATAGGAAGATAATATATTTAACTCTTGAGAACTGTATTTTTATTAAGTATACACTTAGAGAGTATAACTATAATTTGACTTTATTATGAGATTATAAAAAAGAAACTAGAGGTACAAAAGGGATTGTACTGGAAGAAGAGGAAATGGGGGGGGGTAAAATGTGGTAAATACATCCCATGAAGAGGCAAAAAAAAGACCTATTGCAATTATGGGAAACAAAGGAGTGAAAATTGTGTGAACTTAACTTCATTGGATTTGCCTGAAAAAGAGAATATGTAGACTAGTGGAGAAACTTGTCTCACCTTATAAGGAAGTGGAAGTGGAAGTGGAAGTGGAAAGGGGTAAGGAAAAGAGGAAGATGTTAATGGAAGGGAGAAGGGAAGTAGAAGGGGTAGGAGGTAAGAAGGGTGGGGCTGTAAAAGGGGAGAACTGATTGAGGAAGATGGTAATTAGAAGCAAAACACTGTGGTGGAGAGAAAGGGGGAAAAGAAAGAGAAATGTGTAATTTGAGAAAAATAAGATGTTGGGAAATAGTGATTTTAACTGTGAATGTGAATGGTATAAACTCTCCCATAATATGAAATTGGATAATAGACTGGATAAAAAAATCAGAATTCTACAATATGTTGTACAATATGTTGTTTAAAAGAAACACATATAAAGCAGAGTGAAACATACAGTGTAAAGGTAAAAGGGGCTAGAGCAGAATCTATTCTGCTTTAGCTGAAGTAAAAAATAGCAGGGGTAGTAATCCTGATCTGAGATCAAGCAAAAGCAAAAATGGATCTAATTAAGAGATAATGAAGTATATTACATTTTGCCAAAGGGTATCTTAGATAATGAAATAATATCAACACTAAACATATATGCACCAAGTAATATAGCATCCAAATACCTAAAGGAGAAGTAACAAGAACTGCAAAAAGAGAGAGAGAGATACAAAGAGAAATTCCATTTAAAATAATTGTAGATAATATAAAATATTTGGAAGTCTATCTTCCAAGGCAAAGTCAGAAATTATATGAATACAATTACAAAACATTTTCTACACTTTATTTAAATCAGATCTAAATAAGAATATCAAGTACTCATGGATAAGCCAAGCTAACATAATCAAAAATGACAATTCTACTTAATCTACTTATTCAGTGTCTACCAATCAAACTGCCAAAGAAATTATTTTCCATAGCTAGAAAAAAATAATAATGAAGTTCATTTGGAAGAACAAAAGGTTGAGAATTTCAAGGAAATTAATGGGAAAATGCAAATGAAGGTGGCCTAGCTATACTATACCTAAAATTATATTATAAAGCAGCAGTCATCAAAACCATTTGGCACCACCTCAGAAATTAAGTAGTTGATCAGTAGATTACGTTAGGTTCACAAGACATTATAGTTAATAACTAGAGTAATGTAGTGTTTCATAAACCCTAAGACCCCAGTTTCTAGAATAAAAACTCACTGATTGACAAAAATTTCTGGGAAAATTGGAAAATAGTATGGCAGAACCTAGCAACTGACCCAGCACCCTATGCCAAGATATAGATGAAATGGGTTCATGATTAATACATAAAAAGTAATACTATAAGCACATTAGAAGAACAAAGGATTGCCTACCTCTCATATCTGGAAAAGGAAGGAATTTCCAAAGAAGAGTGAGAGTACATTATGAAATGCAAAATGGATGATTTTGATTTTATTAAGTTGAAAAGTTTTTGGAAAAGTAAAACTAATGCAGACAAGATTGGAAGGGAAGCAGAAAACTGGGGGGGGTGGGGTAGGGGGCGGGAATGTTTACACCTAAAGGTTCTGATAAAGGCCTTATTTCTAACATATAGAGAGAATTGATTCAGATTTATAAGAATACAAGTCATTCTCCAATTGACAAATGGTCAAAACACATGAACAATTTTCAGATGAAGAAATTAAACCTATTTCTAACCTTATGAGAAGGTGCTCTAAATCACTATTGATCAGACAAATACAAATTAAGAGAATTCTGATCTACTACTACACACCTCTCATATTTTCTAAGATGACAGGAAAAGACAAGGATAAATGTTGGAGGGGATATGGGAAAACTGTGACATTAATACATTGTTGGTGGAGTTGTTAACTGATCACATCATTCCAGAGAACAATCTGGAACTATTCCCCAAAAGCTATCAAACTGTACATACCCTTTGATCCAACAGTGTCTTTACTGGGCCTGTATCCCAAAGAGATCATAAAGGAGGGAAAAGGTTCCACATGTGCAAAAATCTTTGTATCAGACCTTTTTGTAGTGGGCTAGGAACTGCAAATTGAGTGGATGCCCATCAATTGGAGAATGGCTGAAAAAGTTATGGTATATTATTATATAGGAATATTATTGTTTTATAAGAAATGATAAGCAGACTGATTTCAGAAAGACCTAGAGAGACTTGCATGGATTACTGCTAAGTGAAAGAACCAAGAGCACATTGTACATAGTAACAATGTAATTATCAGTTCTGATGAACATGGCTGTTTCATACAATGAGGTGATTCAAGCGACTTCCAATAGATTTGTGATGGAAAGCAATCTGCATCCAGGAAGAGGGCTGTATGCCCTGAATATGGATCAAAACACAATATTTTCACCTGTTTTGTTGTTGTTTCCTTGCTTTTTGTTTTCTTTCTCATTTTTTTTCCTTTTAGATCTAATTTTTCTCATGCAGCATAATAATTGTGGAAATATGTATAGAAGAATCACACATACTTAATATACATTTGTTTGGATATAAGGGAGGGGTAGAAAGGAAGGAGAAAATATGAAACACAAGGATTTGCAAGAGTGAATATTGAAAACTATCTTTGCATGGATTTTGAAATATATATATATATATGTAATATATATTACATATGATATATATCTATGATCTATAAGTTACAACACAATGTAACATAAAATAACCTAGCATAACAATATAACATAACATAAAATGATATAATGCAAATAATAATATAGTTATATTAGTGGGTGACTTCAAATTTCTCTTCTCAGAGTTAGGTAAATCTAACCATAAAAATAAGAAAGAATCTAAGAAAAATTAGATATGATAGACCTCTAGGTAAAACTGAAAATAGGAGCTGTTACACAATACATTTTTTAAAAAATGGGAAGCATTAAAAACCTGAAACCAAATGCAAAAAAGATTTTAAAAATGCATTCTCTTCAGAGCCCAATATAATAAAAACTACATTTAATAAAGATCTGTGAAAGCATAAGTTAAAAGCTAGAAACTAAATAATGTAATCCAAAAGAATAAATGAGTCAAAGAACAAATCATAGAAGCAATCCAAAATTTCATTAAAGATAATGGCATCAAATAGATAACATTCCAAAATTTGTGGGATGAAACCAAGCTAGTATTTAGGGGAAATTGGGGTAGTAATGCAATGTTGAAAGAGTTGTGAACTAGTTCAATAATTCTGGAGGACAATTTGGAACAATGCCCAAAGAACTATCTTGCTATACCTAACTTTTGATCCAGCATTATCCTTACTAAGTCTGTATCCTAAAGAGATTTTTTTTAAGGAAGGTGATCTATTTGTACAAAAATATTTATATCAGCTTTTTTGTGGTAGCAAATTTATTGAAAATTGAGGAAATGCCCCTCAACTAAGAATGGATGAATATGTTGTCATATATGATTGTGATAAAATATTGTAGTTTTAGAAGAAATGATGAGCAGGATGTTTCAGAAAAGCCTGGGGAAAAATCACATGGACTAGTGCAGGGAGCAGAGCCAAGAAAACATTGTACACAGTAACTATATTTTCAGGATATTTAACTGTGAAAGACTTAGCTACTTTAATTAAGACCACCATCCTAGACAATTCTGAAGGGCCCTATAATGAAAAAGGTTTTCTACTGCCAAAAGAACTGATGAACTCTGGATAAATTTAAAGCATAATTTTTAAACTTTATTTTGATTGTTTCATTTTTCAACATAGATAATATGGAGTTACATATTATTTCACATGTATAATCAATATCAAATTGTTTGCCTTCTTAAGGAGGTGAGAGGTATATAAGGAAGGACAAGAATTTGAAACCCCCAATTTTTTTAAAAACAATTATTAAAACATCTACATGTAGTTGGGAAATATTTAATGAAATAAAAATGATTTTTAAAAAGAAAAAGAAATGTTGTCATCTAAAAGAGGAATTAGACTTGTTTTGCCTGGTGCCAAAGGAAAGAATCAAGACTAGTAAGCTTAAGTTACAGAATGGTAGATTTAGATTTGGACACATTTTTCCTTTGAGAACTTCAAGGGGAAACTGGATGAACAGTTTCTGGGTAATTCCATTTCTCATTCCATGACTTCTATGTCCCTTCAAATTCTGAGGTTCTATGATCCTCTGACCTCAGATTCTACCTTCTTTCCTTACTGTCATACCATAATGTATAACAATGCATTTAAGTCTTTATAGCATGGAAAGAGAGAAACAGAGAGAGAAAGAGACAGAGATAGAAAGACACAAAGACACAGAAAGAGAGATAGTCTCAAAAAATTTAACAGTTTAAAATTTCACTAAGACTTTTGAAATACTACATATATACATCTGTGTATATACTTTTATACATGCATGCCTACAGAATGGCTTTTGTTTTATACAGCACTGCAGAAAAGGTAAGACAAGCTTAATTATTTTGTTTGATGATTTTATAGATGTAAAGTTGGACAATACATAAATATGGATGGATGAACTGAAGATGACAGAAGAAAAATGAGATAAAGAGAGAATTTATTAAACATTTACTATGTTCCTGATGCTAAATGAAATGAGTAGAACCAGGAGATCATTATACGCAGCAACAACAATACTATATGGTGATCAATTCTGATGGATATGCCTCTCTTCAACAATGAAATGTTTCAGACCACTTTCAATTGTTCACTGAAGAAAGCTATATACACCCAGAGAGAGGGATGTGAAATGTGGACCACAACATAACATTTTCATGCTCTCAATTGATGTTTGCTTGCATTGTGTTTCCTTTCTCTGATTTTTCTTTCTTGTAGATATGATCTTTCTTGCACAACAATGATAATTGTGGAAATATGTATACATATATTCGATTTGTCAAGTATTTTAACATAATTAACATGTAGTGGATATCCTGCCGTCTAGGGGAGAGGTAGGGAGTAGGGGGGAAAAATTTATAACAGAAAGCTTTGTAAGGGTTAATGTTGAAGAATTACCCATATATATGTTTTGCAAATAAAAAAAGAGCATTTACTATGTTCCAAATATTTACTAATTTGGTTCAAACCATATTTTACATATGATAAAAACAGGTTGGAAGAGTTAAGTGACTTATCTAAGTTATACAATTAGTAAGTGACACAGATGAGACTTGGAACTTTGTTCACTGAGTCTACATATAGTGATTTTTCCCCCATTCTGCCATGTTAACCTCATTCAACAGATGACTAGCTACAATTATTTAACAGTAAAACCAGAACTCAAACCAAGGGTTCAGGCTGTAATGTTTTCCTTAGACCACACTACTTCCCCTTTATAATGACTTCAATTCTCTAAATTGGCTTTCAGTTTTCTTGAGAATTTTAGTCTATGTGAATATTATGCATAGTTCATGAAGGCATTAAGGAACTCAGGAAAAGGAAGAAAAGATGAATGCAGTTCAAAAATGGTGAAGAATATTGTTAAGCAGAATTCATAGAATCACAGATTAAGAGCTGGGAGAAATGTGAAATGCCATATTTTTTTTATATTTTATTTTATATACTGCCTGCCAGTGTCAGAGACAAGATGAAAATTCAGGTCTCTCTGACCCCAAGCTCTCTCCTCTCTCTACTATATTGCCTTTTTTGTGACTTAACTAGCTTATAGTAGAAATTTTTCATCTATGAAAAGTTGCCCTACAGCCTTGGGTTTTAATACCAACATATATTCTCTGCCTATGTTCTCTGTCATATCTCTCATGTATATCACATTATTCCTTGAGCATTTGCAATATGGGCTCCTAAAACTCCTTCTGTCATAGGTGGGTATATCTGATTATCCTTTCACCTTAGTCTGTGGAGGTATATTTGAAAGTCTGGGTGAGATACAGAACTCTGTGGGGCCCACTGCTCATCTTACTAGCTGGCACTAAAAACTGGGATACTGCCAAATGGTTTGTTATGTTGGGTCTGAATCAGTGAAAATGAGAGAGAAGTAAACAAATATTCCATCACTTCTAAAGCAAACAAAACAAAACAAAAAACTATACTGCATATCTTTTTGATACACAAGAGTAGCAATAGCTTTTAAACACTTGATAGAAACAAATGGAGCTGTCTCCTAGGAAAACCAAAAAAAAGTCTAATAAAAACATGTGATTTGGTCACCAGATCTCATATATTTTCAAATAGTCATAGCTTTAGCTTTTGATAAAATTTTTAAACTGAAGCTATAACAAGACATGAAATGTTCTTTCCTTATCAATCCCAAAATCGGACACTAATTTTCAACATAAATAGAAAATACTTTCCATTCCATTTTATAACAAAGCAGAAAAAAATGTTTATCAATAGCATAGAGGATGAATTTTGAACTATAAATTCCATGAAGGCAAGGATTATGTTTTATTTAAACTTTGTTTCTACATTAGCATCTTTCACATTGCAAAATGAATTCTACTGAAACTCAATAAATGGTTAATTTGAATTGAATACCTGAAATCAGTATCACAAAAGAAATCTTGGCCATATTAATACATTTTCTTGGGATTCAGAAAAGTTCAAATACTTCAAATATATTTGCAAATCATTTGGAAAAATAGAAAAATAACTTTTAAGATGAATAACCAAGCATTCTTTTTGCCAGCCCAAGTTTGGGGAGTTGGAATTTATGACAATACTATTTTTAATAATTCACATTTATATAGCACTTTATGTTTAACCACAGATAACTTTCCTCACTACTATCCTAGATAATAATAGCTTGAATATGTGGAGAAATGCTTTCAATTAAGGACCAAACTGCAAGATTGATTAAAATGGTTAATATATTCTGGTTCTCATTCCCTAGCTCCTTTTGATCTTACATCTTAACCATTTTATTCTACTCTTAAAAGTAATCTTGTGACCAAATCCAAAGGCTTTTTCTCAGTCCTCATATATTTATCAGTCTCTCTGTAGCATTTGATATCAGCCATTCTTTCCTTGAACTTGTGTCCTGTTTTGTTTTAGGTATCATTGTACTTTCTTAGTCATCTTTCTATGTTAATTACGACTCCCTTTGTCTCTTCTGCTGGGATTTTGTATTACTTCCGTTTTTATATATGTACATTTTTCCAGGTTTCTAATCTGGTTCTTTTTTTCTCTATGGATAATCTAACTGAGAAATAGCATATATTCTTTTGGTTTCAACTATCACATCTGTAGCAATTATATCTACATCTTTATCATCCTCTACTAAATTCCAATTTTGGATTTCCAGTTGCCAGAAAAACATACCCATTTTACTATCCTATTGATATTTTAAATATAACCAAAACTCATTTTTTCATCTTTTTTCCAAAATCCGCTGCTTATCCTAATTTATCTATTCCTATCAACAGTGACCTTGGCTGAAAATTTTTGATATGTTTTCCATTCTTGTATTGCCTCCCAAATCTTATCAGTTGCTAAAAATGAATTCTTGCTCGTCCTTCCTTCTTCAATTTCACTTCTATCTTTTCCTTTATTGTCTGTTTCCACTCGTACAATCCTCATTTGTATTTTAATCATCTCATATTTAGGTAATTAGAAATCTCCCAATTTGCCTTCTTACCTCCAAACTCTCCCTATCTTCCTTTACACACTTCATTGTTAACTATTGCTAGCATTGGTATCAAAATTCTATTTTCTTTAAAGTTCTTTTTTTTCTCTCTGTTGGAAATGCCCACTTCTTCATCTCTCATTTCATTTTGAAGGGCTATTTCAAAGGCTATCTCCTTCACAGTACTTTCATTCATCATCCAGGCCTCTTCTGTTTATCCATAGGAGTTATTTTAAATTATTTCTATAGC
Source organism: Myrmecobius fasciatus (assembly GCA_023553655.1). Classification (NCBI taxonomy): domain Eukaryota; kingdom Metazoa; phylum Chordata; class Mammalia; order Dasyuromorphia; family Myrmecobiidae; genus Myrmecobius; species Myrmecobius fasciatus. The sequence goes on from JAJPUD010015234.1 coordinate 8,895, forward strand.
ATTTATGCTATAGTATCTTGTATTATAGACACCTGTATCCATATTATCTTTCTAGCTATATTTTAAGCTTTTGGAATGCAAAGATATTTTCCTAGCTAATTTTATATCTGACTCAATACTGATGTTTATAACTTACAATCTATTTAGTCATTTAAAATATTTGCTAAATTAATTAATGAAAGTGACATAAGAAAATTTGTTTTAAAGGATTGTACATACATGACCTATATCAGATTGCTTGCTGTCTTCAGATGGGGGAAAAGTAAGAGAGGGAGGGAGCAAAGTCTTACAAATATGAATATTGAAAACTCTTTACATATATTAAAAAATAAAATTACTGGAAAAAATAAAAAGGTTTTTAAAAGTGAATTAATGAAGTGCATTTGTTGAGTGTTTGCATCTTCCAAATAATTGTTTGGGAGGTGTGCCACTAATATTTAACCCATGATGAGGATTTTTTATCCTTTTTTTACTGAAATTTCAAAGGGTATTATCACTGGTAGAAGTTAAAAGTATGGAGTTTTAAGATAATCCTGCTTCCTCTTCTCATAGATCTTAAACCTACCTGATGTCTCAGCTCTGACGCAAATAACACTTTTATCAAATTTTCCTTTCAGCTCTCACCTTAGAATAACATTTATTTGTCTGTTAGATTTATTTTATGCCCTTCCTTCTGAAAGCAGCCCAAGAGAATTAAAATGCTCTAGACAGGCTCATATTTTCTTTTTGAAATGGCCAGTTTTAAAGAGAATTGTGAAGGAAAGATGATAAAGTCTCCAAGGTACTGAAACATTCCATGTCACAAATACCTTACAAATCTTGCAATCTTTGGCATTTGAGTGAGAAACAAAATTAGATTTTTTTTTGTTTTAAGTGACCCTCTGGAGTCAATGATTTCTCTAACATCTGAGTCTTCATTCCCATAGACCATCTGAAATAGCTCTCTAGATATTCTTAAAGACTGTGGTAGCATACCCACAAATGAGGCCAATGCTGAGCTAAGCAGAGCCTAAACCCTCTTACCATATGGTGTCTGCACCATAACTCAATTTGTTAAATAGCTAAAGATATCCCAAATGTAATTTTTTAAAAAATCATCTCCAGCAATGTTATTAGATGATTATGTTTTTCTATCATCTGGCAACAAAAAAAAGAAGGCAAGAAGCAAATAAAGTTGTCTTAGATATTGCTACATGTTTGTAACCGCATTGAGAGTTAGGGAATATGGGTGTACTATACTATACTATACTATACTATACTATACTATACTATACTATACTATACTATACTATACTATACTATACTATATATTATATTATATCATATATCATATCATATTATATTATATATTATACTATATAGAGAGATTTATGGGGTCAGAGATCTAAGCTCATCTTTGATACCTACTAACTAATCCCAGCTCCACCCCAGACAAAACTATAAGCTCTATAAAATTCATTCAATTCCCTAATACTTATTTAGTAAATCATCACACTGGTATTCCCTACACTAATAAATCACAGATCCTTCACATATACATATATGTATAAGTATGTTTTCTATAAAGATTCATGTATATACAGAAATACACTTATTTCTAGTTCTAGAATTAAAAAAAATTGGAAACTTTATATATTCATTAAAAATTAGAAAACCCAGTCTCAAAGAGTTTTAAGTGAATTTATTTTATGCTACATGCAGTTTATGACTGAGCTAAGAGAAACATCACGTCCTCAAGCCTTCAACTGGTTTTATTTCATCACACATATTTGGCTATATATAAAAATGTATATCTGCATATGACAGTTGTGATGTAGTGAGTATACAGTTGTCTTCATTGTGAAGAAAACCTGAGTTCAAGTTTTCACTTTTATATATATATATATATATATGTATATATATATATGTATATATTATAAATATATATATATATAATTGTGTGACCCTGAGTAAGGCATTGAAGCTATAGTTGATGCAGGAAACTCTCTAAGACTGTTAGTCATTATGAAAGAGTTCTTGATCCATATTGGTAGGTTTCATCATTGTGAATCATCTCTGATTGGAATCACAAGTTCTGCCCCCAAAAAATTTATCTATGCATATGTTGATATAAATACATTTACATACTTTATCTCATATATTAAAATGCATATATCCAGCTACACACACACACACACACACACATATAAAAATAGTCTGAAGTCTTAAGATACCTTTCTTGAAAATAGAATGTATACACAGTGTTCTCCAGAATGGACGTGTATACTCCCTAACTAATCTAATTTTGTAAAGAAGATTGAACAGCAATATGAAAAAGAGTCTATAAGAATAGAGACAATAGAAGATATATCTATAACTGGGAGAAATTCAGATGAAAGCTACTCACTTCAGCACCATTTGACTACAATTCAGTCAGACTACATTTCTCAGTGGCAGAATCCAGCTTGACCCTGGGCTAATTATCCAATGACAAACAGAAAAAGTGGAAAACAAAGACTTGTAGAAACACAGTTCTCAAAGAACAGAGGCTGTCCAAATGAAGAGTCCTACCTTCCCAACAAGCATTCTCTGAGGTCTTTCTGGCCTTCCTTCAACCTTCACAATTAGTCTACACCTTCCAGATGTTCAAAGAATTGTGGATCTGCTTCCTATTTTTAATCAGGAAAATCTGACATCAGTCCCTTCTCTCCTTTAGAATCACAATCATAAAAGGGAAGCCAATCATATGCCAAGTCAAAACTTAAATAATGGGAAAAATCAAACAAAAAATTCATAGGGAGTATAGACCAAACTTTCAAGCATCTTCTTAACATCTTTAGTCAATAGGTGTAGATGGGGAATTAGCTACTGATTAACATGCCATGTCTGTATCTTGTTGGTAAACATAAAATATCATTTCACATATATATAGACCTGAAAATTTTTCAAAATGCTTTCAAATCTATTAGTTTATTTCATTTGAAAATCTATCACACTGTTAGATAAGAGAGATAGGTAGTATCATTTCTACTTTATAAATGAGGAAGTTAAGGATCATAGAAATATAAAGATTTGGCTATGGTCACAGTTGTTATCTAATTTCTTAACAAAGTTTCCTTTCTTTTACACCAGAGTAGAATATTTAGACTATTAAAGGCCTAGAAAATCTGTTTGTATTTTATACAGTGTGATCTAGCAGAAGCAACATTGGGGTCTAATCCTGGCTTGGAAAATAACTTAACTATATTCTTTAAACCCCCTGTTTCTTCATATGAAAAAGAAAATTTTTACTGGATGTTCCCTAAAGTCCCTTTTAGTTTTAAAATTCTATGAATCTAAACTACAAGTAAGCAAGCTTATTATAAAGTTGCCTCAAATCATACAGTTCTTCCTAATAAAGGATATCTAATGGGTAAAGATTTCCAGGCTAAACACTTCCAACTAGTTTTGATTAGACTGATATGATGGTGATATAAAACTTTTTATCAATTTTGGGGGCATTTAAATCAGAGAGCAGTGGGAAAATTCTGATCAGGAAAGGTAAATTAGAGAAATAAAAGTACCCTGGAGAAAAACGGAAGGTGTATGGTGACTTTTCAAGAAATTGCTCTCTCAGAAATGTCATCTTTGAATAAAAGAGTGCTAACACATCAGATGATGGCAGCATATCCAGGGAAATAGATGGTGGAAGACCTTATCACTCAAGCACTTACAACCTGACAATATAAACTAGCAAATAACACCCTTTGGAGCAGATCTACATTGAAGGGAAAATCATGAGGGAATGAAATTGATTTATTGTACAGTCTCTTTGGATGTGATTTTTATACTTGACTCCAAAAATTAACCCTTCACAACAGAGGTCATTCCAAAAGATTCAGCCTCTAGACAACTGAAAGACAAATATTACCTAAAGGTGAAAGGATCACAGGTTTATAACCAAACAAGATCTTAAAGGTCATCTAATTTATCCACTTCATTTTGTAGATGAGGCAACTGAGGCAGGGCAAGGCAAGAAGCATTTATTAAGGGCTTACTTTGTTTCAGAGACTGTGTTGAGCACTGGGGATATAAATACAAGTAAAAAGAAAGAAAGGCTTTGCCCAACAGAGGCTTCCATTCTAAAGAAGGAAGACAACAAAGAAGAGGTAGCTAAAAAGTAGGGGGAGTCTCAGGTACTCAGCCTGAGGGAATGGGAAGTCTGGAAAAAAAATAAAACACATTCATTTATAATTGAGGGCTTCATAAGAGTTAGAGGCCTAAGGTCTTTCCCCAAAATGAAGGAAATCCAAGAGAATTTCACCCAAGAAGCTGTAAAGAGGAAATCACCACTAGGTCAATGGCAGTGACATAGTAAAGGATACATAGCATTTATTTATTGCTCCAGAAACACTATACTTATTGAATAATGGTTCTTATGTATAGCATGTAATATCCACAATTCAAAATCATTTGGCATCAAAGGTCATTTGATAAGAATGCTTCCACTTCAATTGAATAAACACTTTTTGAATTTCTATTATGTGATAATTACCATGCTAGGTGATGGGCATAGAAAAATAAAAATGAATCATTTCTGAACTGAAAGTTTACATCATCTTTTTTTTCAAACTTTCCTGTTTCTGTTGAAAGCACCAGTATCTTTCTACGCAACTGGGTTCCTAATCTTGGCATTACCCTTAACTCATAACTCTCCTTCTTTCAATATATTTAGTTACATAGAAAGGTTTAATGATTTGCCCAAAGCCACAGAGACTACAAGAATCCAGGAATCTGACTTGGACGCCAAATCTTTCAAATTCCCCTGCTGCTTCTAGAACAATCATTTGATATATTAAAATTTCATCAAATATATGTCCCAAAAATGTCTGAGGAAAATGAGATCTGTTCAAAATCTGTTCAAATGGGTAAGGAGGGTTTTTTTCCATATTTTCCCCAATATTGTTGGCCAAAATATCAAGGAAGTTGTCTTCTACATCATGATGAGGGTGATTCATTTGTTACTTTTGTGGGAAGGGCAATGGAGAAGAATGGTTATATTCAGGGTTTTACATTTTTTAATTCTGTACTTAATTATCTAGACAACCTCAGAAATAACAAAGTAATTATATTGTTTGTAAACATGACTGCCAGAATATATATTAATATATATAGTTATGATGCATCATGCAAAATAATTTCAGCTAGAAGGAAGAGTGGGTGGAGGATGGGGGGAGGAAAGGAAACACTAGCATTGAATATTAAATATGAAATGTGCTGGAAAATCACCATAGAGATACAGAAAAGAGCCAAACAAGTTTAAATGTAGCTGGGGAATGGATTTGTAACTCTTTTGAAATAGTGCTCTGCATCTCTGATCTGAAGGACCATGTTTTTTATATACATGTATGTGTGTGTATGTGTGTATGTATGTGTGTGTGTTTCTGAAGATAAAAGACAATATAAGAAGTTAGATTAAGTTCACCATATGAGCTAAAGGAAGAAATAGCTTTGTAGGAGCATAGACTTAGAACCAGAGAGCCTTGAAAGTTAACCAGTCTAAAGTCTTCACTTTATAGAAAATAAAACTGAAGTCCACATAGGTTAAGTGACATTCAGGTTAGGTTAAATAAGATGTAACAGAACTAAGATAAACCCAGATCATCTGACTCCAAATTCTATGCCTTTTCCATAGTTTCACTGATTCCTCAAAATGCAATCATCTATCCTTGAAACAAAGAACTTAGTTAAACCACACTGATTTTTTTAAGTTCCAAGGATTATAATGCTTCCCCATTCTTACAATGACTACTCATCTATGAGTTATTTTTGTGTTGTTATCAATAAGCTATCAATATTAAAACTTTTTCCCAGTGTTTTCTGAACTACAACCCTGTAAATTGGATCATGCAATCCCATTTTTAAGGTTATGCATAAATATACATGTTTAGTTTCTTTCCTGACAATGGAATAATTCCAAATTGGTACACAAAGTAATATACAACAGTTACTAATAAAAATATTCCTCTGCTAAAACTAGAATTTCATGAACAATAGTCACTTAAAATATCCTCAAACTACTGAATGTTCATGTATACTTTGCATTTACCTATCTGTGAATGTTATGTCTATATAGTAACTACAAACTTAAATCCATATATCACCCTTGCCACTTATTATTATCTGTGGGAACTTGAGAAAGTTATTTAATATTTATGAGCCTCAGTTTCTTCATTTGTAAAATGAGAGAATAGAACTAGATGGAATCTGGGGACTTTTCTAGCATTAAAGCTATGCTCCTAGGACTCTGTGCTGCATATCTCTTCAGTAATAAATGTGTTGAATTGAATTGAATCAATGAGATTGCATCTCAGCTGAGTCTTAAAGAATAAAAAAGATTTCAATAAGGGAAAATTTAAAGTGAAGGCTTTCTAAGTATATCAAAAGTTAATAATAAAGCTATAAGAGTGAAAAAGGACAGGATAAATTTGAAGAACATCAACTAGTTTGGACTTTGGAACATAAAAATACATGAAAGGGATGCATATGAGATTAGGTTAAAGTCTATATATTATACAGAGATAAAATAATAGATTAAAGAATCTAGACTTAACTGTGCAAGTTGAAAAAGCCACTGAAGTTATTGAAAACCAAGTGACTAAACCTGCACAAGAGCTATAGCTTGGTGTGGAGGGTGGATTGAAATAGCTCAACTGGCTCCCTGAATATGTCCAGACAGTTTTCCAAAATGGTAGAGTTTCCAGAGGAAGAAAACCATATAAACATTAAAACAACAAACAATAAAAAACATATAGATTACCCTGCAGACCACAGAATATTCAATTGTCCTTTAGTTTAAAACCAATCATAGCTTCTAAGATATCTCACTAGAGAAACAACTATCTTACTTTACCTTAGAAACTAGTTTCTTATTTGTATACTCATAGAAAGTATACTTTGTCAATTTATGACTTTTGAAATTATAACATACAAATTTCATAATTATAATGGAACTTATACATTTTTACCATAAAAAGATTATATAAGTATACTCAATGTATTGAGGGTCTTTCTCTGGTTCTCCTACCATTATGTGGGTACCTATGGAACAAAGAATCCTTAATATTATTACACGATCTGGCTCCCTTCAACAATGATATGTTTCAAACCACTTCCAATTGTTCAGTGAAGAAAGCCATATACACCCAGAGAGAGGGATGTGAAAAGTGGACTACAACATAACATTTTCATGCTCTCCATTGATGTTTGCTTGCATTGTGTATCCTTTCTCTGATTTTTCTTTCTTGTAGATATGATTTTTCTTGCACAAAAATGATGTGTGGAAATATGTATACATATATTTGATTTGTCAAGTATTTTAACATAATTAACATGTAGTGGACTTCCTGCCATCTAGGGGAAGGGTGAGTTAGGATTAGGGTTATGGATTTTAAGGAAATACTCTTTGATGACTGAAAAAAATACATAGATGAATGTGATTCCAGAAGTGATTTTGTATCACCTTTTTTAAGGTCAGTCAAATTCCTAAGAGAACAGAGAAATATCATCTACTAACTTGTCCAATGTTTGTTTTGTTAGATATAATTAAATATTTTATTCTTAGATTTATCATTTTTATTTTTGTTCTGTATTCTGGCATCAGGTTTTATGTGATTACACAAATCTTGAACTTGATAAATCCTTAATAAAAATTTTTCTTTATTTTAATTTAATATAATAATAGCCAACATTTATAATGAACTTTAATGTTTCCAAAATGCTTTTTAAAATATTACCTTATTTATCCTAAAAAACCCTGTGGAAGTAGGTGCTGTTATTACATATATATTTCACAGATGAAGAAACAGGCAGACAGAGAATAAATGATTGGTCCAAGATCACCTAGGTTATAAATATGTGAGATGGGAGTTGAACTCGGATCTTCCTGATTGTATTAACTGCTCCACCTAGCTTCCCTATAGACCGAGACACAGTGCCTCAATATAAATGCATCTTGAAGAGTATAAAAATTCTACAAAACATACAAAAATATTCTATATTTACCATTTATTTGGTAACTTCTAACAAGTACCCAGGATCATAAGATAACAGGGCTAGAGCCAGAAAGGAACTCCCCATCATAATTCACAGCATCTTAGACCTCAGTATAAAAATCCTATATCATATAGTCTCAAAAAGCATCATTCATTACTACTACTAAAAAAGAAGTAATTTTTACTTCAGCATCTCTCTCCAGATGAAAATGTGTAAAGTGCTGGAAACATGGCTAAAATGGCTATCATGTCTAACTTCTGAAAACTTTCTAGTCTAAATCAGACAATAATGATTCAGATTAAGATAGTACAAATGAATATAATATTATCTAATTAGATATGATAATATCTAGCATATCCAAAGGCACACAAAGTAATTTCATACCAGTTAATCTTTGAGCTAATTATCCTATATACTTCAATAACTACCAAGAACATTACTTTGTTATAGCACAGTAGAATAATTATAATTATAAACATGAATCTGCAAGAAAAGAATATACTACAGTCATTATACTTTATTTAAGGAAAATAAGTGAAACTTTTTTAGAAAGTATCAAATCCAAAAAGGAAGCACTCACACTCAAATAATGTCAAAGAGATAAAAAAGAGACAATTAAGGTATCAAAAACAATGAAATTATTAGACCTTCCTTGTAATTTTAGACTAGAAATTTTTCAGATTTTTTTTAAGTATTAACTATTGGCACTCAATGGTATTCTTTGCCTTATAACTAATAAAATGTTCATTAGTGAGGGAAGTAACATCTATAATGTCAATGTTTAATCTGACAATAATGTCAAGAAAAAAAGTTGGCATTGGAAGAATACTAAAATCTATATTAAAAAATCTGTCTCAACATCAAAAAATTTAAAAAGTCAAATAACTTCTCAGCAGTACACTATGAATACTTTCTTGAAATCTTTGGATCTCAGTAAGCATGCACAACAAGGTAAAAGGTGAAATTGGAAATACTTTAACAGAAACAAACAGCCTTTGTGGAAGTCATTTCACAGTCAGATGTCTGTGTGCATTTAAAGTCAATGTCAAATCAGAAATAAAGATAAAGATGAAAAAATCACATGTGCCATTATAATAGCTTTAACCTAATTCATATAAGCAAATTATTAACTCAAAAATAGAAATGGACAAAGGTAATGATATATATAAATTTAAATAATGCAATTGAGGGGCAGCTAGGTGGCGCAGTGGATAGAGCACCAGCCCTGAAGTCAGGAGGACCTGAGTTCAAATCTGGTCTCAGACACTTCCTAGCTGTGTGACCCTGGTAAAGTCACTTAACCCCAATTGCCTCAGCAAAAAGCAAAAAAAGAAAAATAATAATAATAATAATGCAATTGAAAGACTCCTTAAATAGTTTAAGTACATAAGAACAGAGTGATCTCTAAAATTCCTTTACTTAAAAGCAGTAACAAATGAAAATAAGAGACAGGGCTATGTACCCTCAGCTTTATATTATATATAGGTGAGAAGATGCCCAATATCCCTTCCCAACCTGGAAACTCTCAACAACTCATCCTAATCCAAGACTAACGAAACTCAGAAGAGATAGAAGAAAAAATTTAGTTTGGCTAGTTGGCACTTTTTGAGTGCTCCCAAGTTCTAACTCCAAAATCAATCAAAAAGAATCTTCATCACTCATCATCAAGTAGGTAGTGGACCAGAAGCAGTTAGAGAATATTTAAGCATGTTCCAAAGTCTATATGGACATTATATCAGCCAAAAAAATGTTGCAAAATGCTCAGAAGAATTAGATTCACTGGTTAGGTTCTCCATTATATATGCATAGATACACATTTCCATATAGCTATAATATATTAATAATTAAGTTTTTTCTCTCTGTGAGATTCTGTGTACATTGAACACATGTTCCTTTTCCCCTAGAGAATCTGAATTTGCTTTCATACTTAGAATTCCAAGGAGAAAGTCCTACTTTAATTCCTGAATACCATCCCCATGGCACTAAGAGGCAGAATTCCTGAGGTAGACTCATAACAATACTAATTGGCTGTTTATATAGTTTTAATTGCTTCTTGCTTTTATCTTAAAACCAGCAAAAATCTTTATTTCCTCAGTTGTTGCTGCTGTTGTTATTATCATGTCTGACTTTTCATGGTCCCATGGACTATAAAATTCCAAACCCTTCCATCCTGCACTATCTTTTGAAGTCTGTACAGGTTCATGATCATTGTTTCCATAATACAATCTATCCATTTCAACCTCTGCTGTACCCTTTTCCTTTTGCCTCCATTGAGTGTACCATTTTAACAGATTAACAATTTAACAATATCATCCATGAAGATTTAAAATAGTTCAGCTGGAATTTCATCACTTTCACTAGATTTATTATTAGCAATACTTTCAAAACTTATTTGACTTCATTCTCCAGGATGTCTGGTTGTAGATCAGTAACTACACCATTATGCTTCCTAAAATTTGGAAACCGGAATGAATATAACATTTAGTTTTGTTGTAGCCAGGATAGAAAAAATCAGGACTTTTCTTATTCTGGGTATTCTGCTCCCACAACTTCTAGCTAATATTCTATTGAAAAGTAGTAGGAGTATGGCAAAAAAAAATATATATATATATATACATGCATATGTATATACATATATATATATAATATAGCAGAAGAAAAGACAAAAAGAGGGGCAATTATGTGACAGTGGGTTGAAAAAGATACAGACATAGCACTGGACCTAGCTAAACCAAGGATGGTCTAGTAGCCAGAGCCAGTTGTGGCAACCTTTCCTGTGGGAGGGAGGTACTCATTAGCAGATCACTTGTTGCTTAAAGCTCTTATGAAATGGTGTTGTTTGTGTCCAAACATCTAAGTGCTTGGTTTGGGATTTAGAGAGGGGAAATTACCCAAGAAGGGAAAAAAATAGGTTCCTCGTCTCAGGAAGAAATAGGAGGTAAAGAATCAAATAGAGCTTTTCTACAATGTTAGTAATTTCTAAGATACCCAAATCTCAGACTGCCTGTGATCCTGGAAGAAAATAAAGAAATGAACCAATGGCAGTAACGTTTCTATATCTATTCGTGTAAACACCTTTGTATGGAGCACCCAATGTCCTTCCTGATTTATCCATGATAGGCTATATACAGAGCCACTAGACAACATACATACACACACACACACACACACACACATTTACATGCATGAATGTGCCAACCAATTAAATCAATCAACAAGCATAGATTTAATTGTATGGTCTAGGTACCTGAATAAATAAGTTTTGCTCCTATATGAAAGATACAGGGAGTTCTTTCTTTTGATAAAAGTCCCTTCTTCTTCACACAATATAAAATTATATATTAGAACAATTATAAGATTTGTCTTTACTTACAACCTTGTATTTGCTCAACAAGAATTGTGAGAAAGAAATATATATTGCTTTCTCAAAGAAGTTGTAGATTCCACTTCTTAATATTAATGAACTGTCCCTATTTTTTTAAACTTCTGAACCAGATTATTACCCTAAAATGTAGTCAAAAGACTGATAGAAATGTTGGCATAGATTCTCTTCAAAGAATATTTGGTAGGACCTGATGCAACTATAAAGAAAAAGATAGAGCCTGTGATCAGTGATAAATTTCAACAAATGAAAATGACAAGTGACATCACTCTGCCCATTTTTCTGTAACTGCTTTATTTATGTTTCACTGCCTAACATTTAGCAGCTGGAAAGAATATTTAGAACTGCATCTAAAATAAATCCACTTGACTTTGCTCCAATTTATCCTATATTTTGCCTAGCAGGATATTTATTTTTTTTAATTTTATTTTATTTGTATAACATATGTGTGGGTAATTCTTCAGCAATAACCCTTACATAGCTTTCCGTTACAAATTTTTCCCCCCAACTCCCCACCCCTCCCCTAGATGGCAGGATATCCACTACATGTTAATTATGTTAAAATATTGGCAAATCGAATATATGTATACATATTTCCAAACTTATTGTTGTGCAAGGAAAATCTTATCTACACAAACGATATATCAGATAAAGGAAACACAATGTAAGCAAACATCAATCAAGGAGTATGAGAATGTTGTGTTGTGGTGCACATTTCACATCCCCCTCTCTGGGTGTATATGGCTTTCTTCAGTGAACAATTGGAGGTGGTTTGAAACATTTCATTGTTGAAGAGAGCCATGTCCATCAGAATTAATCGTCATATAGTACTGTTGTTGCCGTGTATAATGATCTCCTGGTTCTGCTCATTTCACTCAGCATCAGTTCATGTAAGTCTCTCCAGGCCTCTCTGAAATCATCTTGCTGGTCATTTCTTACAAAGCAATAATATTCCATAATATTCATATACCATAATTTATTCAGCCATTCTCCAATTGAAGGGCATCTCTTCAATTTCCAGTTTCTAGCCACTACAAAAAGGGCTGCCACAAACATTCTTGCACATGTGGGGCCTTTTCCTTCCTTTAAGATTGCTTTGGGATATAAGCCCAATAGAAACGCTGCTGGGTCAAAGGGTATGCACAGTTTGATAACTTTCTAGCAGGATATTTAAAGGGGAGTGGGAATGAATGTAGAAACATAAAAAACAAAAATGAAGAACTATCATGTGAGAGAAAAGAATTAGCAAGAAATAAAAATATTAGCTTTTTTTTAAAAGACCCTTAAAAGGCATTGTTATTGATCTTAGGGATTAAATTCTTAACTTTGCAAATGCTATATGTAATTGAGGTATAGGGAAATGTGTATTTGAGTACTAAATAACCTCACACACACACATATATATATTTATCATTAAATATAATACATATATATATATCATATTATACAATACTATAAAACTAAATCAATTATGTCTCCTAATAATCTGTCCTTCAGAAGATTCAGAGGGAATATAAATAAATGAGAACTACAATCAATCTATCAAATTTTTAGGTATAAGAACTTGAACTCTTGACTTTACTTTTAAAGGAAATTTCTCTTATGAGGAAACTTCTCCCACCATAGATATGCTTTCTCTGCAATTTACCTTAGAAATTAAATGACTTGCCAAAGTCCACATAACCAATATGTATTAGAAACAGTATTTCAGGTCTCCTATGTCTGAGAGCCCATGCTTTACTATACCACCCTTTTATCTTTCCTTCTTTTTATAAGGATTGCTAGAAATTAACAAAATTCCATAAAATTGAGATTCTTTATATTTTTTCTTCCCATTTCCTGATTTCTGGCAGAAAAGTTAATAAGTAATTACTAACTTGAAGGCAAAGAGTAGAGGAAAAGCAAAGTCAGAAGTTCAGACAATCCACAAAATAGAAAATCAAAACTTGGCAATATGGGCAAAAATTTTTCTAGATCAATCAGAAGACTGAACTAAAATATGTGGCTCAATTAAGTATCCCCACCATAAAGGAGGTAAGGAGTCAGAAGAATAAAAGTCAAGCAGAGTACAGTGAGTTAGACTTTAATACCTTTAAAGATATGAAAGAAGATCAAAGTCACTTTTCTCCTGTTTGCTTGTTATTTTCAATCACACTACAAACTTTTTTCCCCCTTTTTTTCCCTTGGGGATTAGGGAAATATATTAAATGTTTGGGAGATTTGAATTTGCTGAGATTTTTCAAGTGCAAGTGCAAAAAGTTCCCTAAGGGAATCACTACAGAATGCTAAATGCAGTTTCCAGCTCATACAGATCTTCAGGATTCATATTTTCTGCATGCTGATTTGGTTTTCTGACCACCTTTACTCATTCCAAAATCCAAGTCCCTCACTCTATAACACCTCCCAAAGGTTTCCAGCATAGATAGAGAAGGAGAGCAGCTTCTTCACAAAGGAGCAAATCCTGCCTGCCTCCAGCAATTTTATAATGCAGTGCTCTTGAGCAATGTCAGAAGGAAGGAAAGGAAGGGAGGGAAGAAGGAAGGGAGGGAGGGAGGGAGAGAGGGAGGAAGAAAGGAAGGAAGGAAGGGAGGGAGGGAGGAAGGAAGGAGAAGGGAAAAGGAAAGAAGGGGGAAATGAGATAGGGACTTGTTTCAGTTGGAATATGTCTATCTAGACTCATTTGATTATTTCTGTGAGGGCCTGTATATTTGTTATCACAGCATTTCCATTCAGATAGGTCCCAATGATCCTTGAAAAGCATATACATAGTGTACAAAAGTGTGTTTGTGTATGTGTGTGTGTGTGTGTGTGTGTGTGTGTCTGAGAACTCTAATTTTTTTTAGTATTGGGATCAAAGCAGCATGATATACGAACCATTTTTCAAAACTTTTTCTCCTCAATATCAATATAGATTTGTAACTTTGGACAGTCTAACAAATACTCCTTTTTATCTCCCCACCCTGCGTTTTTAAGACTTACTTTTCTAAACATCTCTTTGTTTAAACAGAATTCTTGTTATGCCAATGATTTTTACAAACATCATATAATCATTCAACTTTAGTATCAATAGAGTATAATTAACCAAAGGAGATTCAAGGGAACAAAGTATAATTAGCAATATCAAATCCCAGATAATTTATAAAAAATAATTTAAATAAAGTTAATAACTAAGAATAACATAGGAAAATTGATATGATGCAGTGCTTTCTACACTGACATACATACACAAAATAACATAATGGTATTATGCAACCAATAAGACACTTTAAAAAGAAAAATCAAATGTAAAAATATCAACTGCAAAAAAGACAGTCATAAGTAAAAATTAAATTAAAGAAATACCTGGAGAAAAAGTACACATACTTCTCATATAACTCTTAAAATTATTTTGAGCATAATACTAGGTTCAATTTTAAATTTTTTTCTTTAAAAATATTTGTAATTTATATTATTCATCTTTATTATTCATATTCGTTATTCACCATTATTCAGATAAAGAACACATCATTTCTTAACTCAAAAAAGCTTGAAATAGGGCTTAGCCTCTGGACCATAATTGTTGAAGCCATCCTTAGCTCTCAGGTTCTGCAAACGCAGGAGATAGATTAGATTTGGCCCACTAAAAACAGTTTGACAACCTTATTCTAATGTACATATAAAAGAGAAAAATAGATAATATTTCTATTCTAAAAAGAAGGAAAGATAAAAAAAATTTCAATTGACATTTCAGAGTGAAATCAGTGAAGAACTCTTTTTTTTTTCCCTGAGGCAATTGGGGTTAAGTGACTTGCCCAGGGTCACACAGCTGTTACGTATCTGAGACCAGATTTGAACTCAGGTCCTCCTGACTTCAGGGCTGGTGCTCTATCCACTGCGCCACCTAGCTGCCCCTAGTGAAGAACTCTTACCACAAGATATGATATGAACTAGAATTCAAAAATCCTGAGTTCACTATCTAGCTCTCCTAACTTCTATCTCATTTTTTCATAAATAAAATGGAGCTAAAACTTATACTTTAAAAAGTTTTAACTTAAAATATACACATGAAAAACCAAGAGGCCCAGAATATGCAAATAAATGGGTTAGAGCTGGTCTAATATGACTTCTGTCTTGGACACTTTCCATAGATGAACAGTGAAGACAGTAAAGAGGAAAAGAGATTGGGATGTTTTTCAAAAATACAAATAGCATGTTTAACAATACCAAGCAAGACTCTGAAATCAAAGTTTATCTTTTTAATATCAATATCCTTCCTATTACATGAGATAGTAATGAATCATAAAATACCACAGTATTGAAAGCTATAGTTCTTAAATTTTTTGGCTGCAGGACCCTTTTTATATGCTTAAAAATTATTGAGGATCCTAAAGAGTTTTATTATGTGGAATATAGCTCTCATTTTATAATATTAGTAATTAAAACTTATTTTAGTAAGTTTTACATAAAAATTTACAAAAATGAAACTTTTATTTATTTAAAAATAAAAATAACAATAAAAAGGTATATTTTCCAAATCAAAAAAAAAATGAGACAAGTAGAATTGTTATAATTTTTTTTTCAAATCTATACATTGTCTTGTTTAAGTGAAGATAGAGTCTTATTTCTGCTTCTGCATTCAAACTGTTTTAACATTTTTTGGTTGAAATATATAAAGAAAAGTCTCACAGAGATATGTAGTTGGAAAAGGGTACTTTAAGAAACAAATGATGTTTTGTTATTATTATGAAAATAGTTTTGACTTCACAGACTCTCCAGAAAAATTCCCAGGAATTTCAAGAGTTCAAGGCAAAGTTAGACATATAGTGGTCATAACTTATAACATATTACCAACAATGACTTGTACACAGAAGTGCCATGGAAGGTCATCATCTAAAATACGTATCCTCAGAAAAGCATATAGGTCAGTCATGTGGTCAAAGTAAAGAATAACAGAGAGAGGGATTGCCTACAGACTGCACTGGAACTCATGTATGGTTAAAAGACCTGAAAGAAGACTTCTAGCATGTTGGGTGGATTGTTCATGCAGGATCTATGAGACAGCATGGACAAGAGCCACTCATAAGGGAAAGACACAAAATGTATTGTGATCTCTATAAGTAGAGGGACATTGATCATATATAGAGAAATAGGCAAGCATAATTCTCATAGGCCTGACCTCAAGGCCATGGTAAAGAAAGCTCTCTGTAAGCTTTAAAATACTAGAAAATGCTACATTATGTATTTCAATGTTTCTTCATCACAGATAAAATTGACTTATTTTCAAAAGCAAAATAAACTTATGAAAGTTTAGACACAAATGGAACTAAGGAAAAAGGTTAATCAAATATTGTATAGAATCTATTTCATTATCTAAGAAAAATAAGAAGTAAAGTCTTAAAAGGTCAATAAATAAGACAGCTATCTTATCAAATTGCATCTTGATTTCTTCCATAGGATCCATGGACACAGCCATAGCTTTGGAATAAGTCAAGAAGAGAAAAGATAAAACAGGGAAGAAGCAGAAGAGAAGAAAAAGGAAGAAGAGGTAAATGTTGTTCAGAGCTCAGCAACTTGGGAATGAAAAGCAGCCTGAATAGAGGAGAGGAGTCCAATCATTCTGACTGAAACAACACTAGTGGCCTTCCACTTTACATTTTACAAAGCATTTTACCTTTATTATCTCCTTTCACCTTCAGAACAACCTTGGTAGTTATGTACTGTTATTATCTTTAATTTACAAATGCAGAAACTGAACTTGGAAAGAAAAATTAATGAAAGCTTGAGATAGTATACAACTCTTGTACATGGAAGAAATTAAATTGTCATTGGAGAGAAAACTCAATATGAGCAAGTAAGGAAGATGCTCCCTGACCACTTTTTTTTCTTTTTTGTTCATAAAAAACATATAATTTAAGTAGCTCCAACATTGCTAGGGAGGTAGAGAGAAAAAATCAGGAGGGGAAGAAATCTTTCTGAGATTACTCAATAGTATTCTAAAACATGTATACATAGCCAGTGGAATAATTCTATCCCACTGAAAACAAGGTGGCTTATGGTTATGCTGTTCCTTAATTTCATATTTATATCAGTGATAGCTTTTGTTCCTCTTTTTCCCAGAAATACACATAAGTATACACACATACACACAAATACACAAACACACACGCCAATTGCATATTATTTTCTGTACAAAAACACATTGAATTTATGTTTATTTTGAATATGTAATTGGGAGTTCTAGTGTCTTACTTTGTAATTAAAGCATACACAGAATGGTAAACACAGAAGTGCAATGTAGGACCCATTGCTTTAAGTGGTTGTTTACTATTAATAACTATATTATATCATATATTGACAATATATGATATATTATTATAAATAACTATAAGAAAATGGATTTTTTAATAAATGTGATAAAAGAAATCCCATCGCAGGAGTGTTGACAAAAAGTTGCATACAATGACATATAAGGAGTCTTCCTAATCCTATAATTTTATCATTCTGTGTTTATTTATTTATTTAAATCTTTGAGCATTGCTAAGTAAGGTCCTCATAGAAAATTCCAGTGAAATAGGTAAAATCCCCTTCAGAGATTTCAGTTTTAGTTCTGGTAGTTCTGGTATCATATTCTTACTGGTGCCAAATTAAGATAATGTAGATATTTTCAGTTCAGTAAATCCAACATTTTGAATTACCAACTGTTCACAGAATTATTAGTGCTAAGTTCTAGTAATACTACAAAGTAATACTACAAAATACAAAAATACTACAAATACTACCAAAAAATACTACAGTAGTACAAAAAAAAATACTACCAAAAAAAAAAATTCAGTCCCTGCCCTTTGGAAGCCTAAAGTCTAGAAGGGAGAATGAAAGACATTGAAAGGTCACTATAATATGTAATAAAACTTAAAAGTGGATCAAAAAGGAACAAATCGAAGGACTCCTACCAAACTCCTTTTATGATACAGACATGGTACTGATACCTAAACCAGGTAAAACAAAAACAGAGAAAGAAAATTATAGACCAATCTCC
>JAJPUD010015235.1:0-38094 GCA_023553655.1 Myrmecobius fasciatus
CATCTGTATAGAGATGATACTTGAACTCATGGCTGAGGAGATCACCATGAGACATATTAAGGAGGACTTTCCACACTATAGTTGGTAGCATATTAGGTACAATGTGGTCAAATAGTTAACTGAAAAATTCAGGAATGTAAGTCAGACCAATTGAAGCAGAAAGGCCTGAAAGTTTGGAAGCTTCCTGTTATAAGTTCAGCTCTCCCATTCTACTAAGTATTAGACCTAAGCAAATTACTTCTCTAAACCCAGACTCATTTGCAAAATGAAGGGATCTACCATCCTCCACTTCTTTTTCATTCCTCTCAAAGTCAAGTACCTAGTCTTCTTCATTCTACATCCAAAACTTATCCTGTACTTAAAAAAATACACTTTACCCCATTATCCTTATCTTTTTGTCTGGTACTTTTAACAGCCTCCTACTTGAGCTCCCTGTCACCAATGTCTTCCCCTTTCTAAGCTATTTTCATATGACTTCAAAAGTACATGGCCTTCCCTACTCAAAAACCTCCTTCCACAATTCCCTTTTCGTCTAGGATAAAATACAAACTCCTCTTCCTATTATTTAAGGCCCTCCACAATTTAGTTCTATTCCACCATTACAGACTTATTATAGATGGTCCTTTCCAGCTTTTAATGTAATTCTACAATTCCCACAGTTTCTTCCTATGTTCTTACCCCCACAAAATTAATCAGTACAACTGGAAGCTACTTCCCCTGAGCTTTTAACTAACTGGATTATTCTTAGTTCCTTTTTCTTAAACCAGTTTCCTTAAAGTCTTATTGCTTCCTCACAACTTCGTAAAGTCTCCTCTGTCCAATAGTACTATAATGTCATCATCAGCCCATCTAATTTCCACTCTCCACAGCCTCTGAGTACTGCATGGATTCATACCCCTATTGGAGATCTACATCTACATGTCTAAAAAAAAAAAAAATTTCCTGGACAATTTTCACAATCTTTCACTAAACATTTTATAATTAAGACCTATTTACCTTTAAAGACTCTTAAAATACCACTTTTCAAGAGAGAGATTTTTCCATGCAAGCATTTTTTTTTTAGTACAATGGAACTCATGGGGATATAACTATCAATGGGGTCTAGGCCACCACCAGAATGTTTTATCAAACTTTTGCTGAACAGAATCTAAGTGTACAATTTGACATGTGCAATATCCAGGTCCATGTAATAAGAGTTCAACTTGAGATTCCTTACCTATTAAAAAAAATTGGTAATTCATACAAACCACTAACTTTCTTGCCCAATTATGTTGAAGTCTCGTTTATACATACTGGGTTTTTTTTTTAATTGTTGTTGTTTAATAACTAAAAAGAGGCTAACACAACCAAAAGTAGTTTAGTTACTACAGCATGAACCAAAAAAATCTAGTTACCGCTTCTACCCAGAATAAATAAATGTGAAAATAATTTTTGTAACTCACATTTATACAGCATTTCCACAATTTAAAAAGATGCTTGCCAACCTACCTTTTCTTACTAAGTAGGAACTTTTGTAACAATAAGACTTTTACACACTAATTGTGCAAGAAGGTAGAATCTAAAATGAATAACCGGGACAGACTCCCAAACCAGCAGAGAGCCTGTTCTGATACTCTGGACCTGCAGAACTTTTCAGCTGGCTGACAGACTTAATGCAGCAGCATCAGCCTACGGGGAACTTAAACCAAGATCAACAACTTGCAAAGATCAAACCAAAAGGGCAATGATCACACTTTGATCTAGGAGCAGACCACTATGGAAGTAGAGAAAGCTTTCAGGTTCCCAGTCTGAGCTGTCCTGGAGATTCAAGAACAACACAATAATCAATACCCCAAGAAAAAACCAACTAGATCAACACAGATATTCCCTCCAAAAGAGCACAGAGCCAGGCCATAACATCAAATCCTAATCAAGAAAGAGGAATGGAAGAATGAACAAACAAAAAAGAATCCCACTATGATGGATGCTGCTCAAGACACAAATTTGGAGGAAAAAAAAAAAAAAAAAAGATTGCAAAACCTCCTAGAAAAATAGCTTGGGTACAAGTTCATCTAGAATTCCTTGAAGAGAATGTAAGAGTTTTGTTTGTTTAATAAGCTATAAAATGACTTTTTCAATGACATCAGTATTAGAAAAAAAGGGAATGAAAGCTATGTAAGGAGAATTAACAACTTGAAACGATAAGTATAAAACCTTACCCCTTATCTTAGAGACTAAATGGAAAATAATGACTCCATGAGACAATTAAGAAATATTAAAATAAAATCAAAACCCTATAGGAAAAAATAGGAAATAGAAGAAAATGTAAGGTGTCTCCTATCTGAAACTGACCTTGAAAACACAAAGAGAAAAGAATTAAGAATATAATAACTGAAAGCCATGAACAAAAAAAGAGCCTAGATATCATCTCAGTGTTCACCTCAAACCTTTCAAAATCCCAAAATGAAAGCTTTCAGGAATAAATAGCAAAAATCCAAACTTTCTAGGGAAAGAAAAAAATAACACTGTCAAGAAAAACAAAACTGTAAGCTGCCAGAAAGAAAGAATTCAAATACAAGGGGCTGCACTCACAATCACAATGTTTAGCAATCACCACCCTAAACAAAAGCTTGGGATGCAATATTCCCAAAGGCTTACACAACCAAGATTTACTTACCCAGCAAAACTAAGTATAATTCTACAGGGGGGAAAATGTACCATTAAAGAAATAGAGAACTTCCAGTCATTCCTGATGAAAAAACAGAAACTCTGAAATACAATACAAAAAGGGAAAAAAAAATATACATGAGCAATTATAGGGGACTAAACAAAGATAAACTATTTATATCCTTATATGAAGAAATAATATATATCCTGGCATTCTCAAAACTGTTAGGAGAGGCCATAGAGTCTAATTAGACAAAAAACTTGAGAGTTGCTTGTTATGTGCTAATGATCACAGAAGAATGGAAAAGAAAAGGTATTGGGGGAAGGAGAGAGGTAAGATGATGAGGAAGATGAGGGGAAATTATCTCACACATTATTAGAGTGTACAAGTAGAAGTCAAGAACTTCACCAAAGGAGGAAGGAATACACACTTAGCGCATAGTAGTTTATTTCACTCAGAAAATAAAAGGGAAGAACAAAGGGAATGTAGATTAAGGGAGGGATTAGAGCCAAACAAAACAAACTTTTGAGGGTGAATTTCAAAGAAAAGTTTCAGAGAAAAAGAAAAGAAAAGGACAAGAAAAGAGTGGGAAAAGGAGCAGAAGCAGATTACACTAAAGACCCTGATAACTCACTCCCTACCACCCTTTTATTTGTCAACAGGGGATAAATAAATAAACAAATAAATAAAGCAAATAGAATGAAGGGAAATTTACTATTCATCCAAAAACAGATTAGAAAGAAAAATCCAACAATACATTAGAAAAGAAAGACACCTGAATCAGAAAGATGCACAAAGAATTAAAAAAAAGAGGCTGGAACACAATCTTTTATGCTTCAGCTGGACAAAAAAAGTAGATGTAACAACCATGATATCAAACAAAACAACAGCAAAAACAGACAAAAGAGAAACCACATTGTACTGAAAGGTATCCTAAATGATACTTTTTTTTTCACTTTTCAATTATTTTAATACACAATGCTTTATGGACCATGTTGAGAGAAAAATCAAAACAAAACAGGGAAAAAAGTGACCTTAGCATTTGTTGATTACATTCTCCCTAGTTCTTTTTTTCTGAAGGCAGAAAGTCTATTGGAATTGCTTTGGATCCCACTGAACCACTGAGAAGAACCAAGTCTTTCACCGTTGATCATCACACATTCTTGATGTTATTGTGTACAATATATTCCTGGTTCTGCTTGTTTCAGCATAAGTTCATGTAAATCTTTCCAGTTCTTTCTAAAATCAGCTTGTTCATCATTTTTTATACAATAATATTCCATTACTTCATACACCATAACTTTTTCAATCATTCCCCACCAATGGGACAATTGACTCATTTTCCAATTCTTTGCTACCACAAAAAAAGAGCTGCTACAAAGATTTTTGCACATGAGTCCTTTTACCTTCTTTAGGTCAAAGGATATGCAGTTTCACAGCCCTTTGGGCACAGCTCCAGATTGCTCTCCAGAATGGTTGGATCTTTTCACAACTCTACCAACAATGCATTAGTTTCCCAGTTTTCTTATATCCCCTCCAACATTTATCATATATTTTCCTTTGATCTCAGTCAATTTGAGAGGTATAAGGTGGTCCCTCAGAGTTGTTTTAATTTGCATTTCTCTAATTGATGATTTAAAGCATTTTTTCATATAACTATTCATGACTTTAATTTCATCATCTGAAAAGTGTCTGTTCATATCCTCTGACATTTATCAAC
Source organism: Myrmecobius fasciatus (assembly GCA_023553655.1). NCBI lineage: Eukaryota > Metazoa > Chordata > Mammalia > Dasyuromorphia > Myrmecobiidae > Myrmecobius > Myrmecobius fasciatus. The sequence goes on from JAJPUD010015235.1 coordinate 4,368, forward strand.
TGGGGAATGACACTTATTCTTATAAAATTTAACATAGTTCTTTATGTATTTTACAAATAAAATCTTTATCAGAAACACTGGCTGTAAAGATTTTTTCCCAGCTTTGTACTTTCTTGTTTCTGTTGGTTTTGTTTGTGCAAAACCTTTTTAATTTAATGTAATAAAAGTTGTTCATTTTGTTTTTCATAATGTTCTCTAGTTCTTCTCTGGCCATCAATTCTTCCTTTCTCCAAAGTAAATTATCCTTTGCTCTCCTAATTTGTTTATGGTCATCCTTTATACCCAAATCACATACCCATTTTGACCTTAATTTGGTATGGGGTGTGAGATGTAGGTCTATTGCTGAGTTTCTAACATTTTCCAGTTTTCCTAGCAATTTTTGTCAAATAGCGAGTTTTTATTTAAAAACTAGAGTTTGAGGGCTTATCAAATACTAAATTATTATAGACCTTGATTATCGTTTCTTGTGTATCTAATCTACTCCACTGATCCACCACTCTTATTTCTTAGCCAGTACCAAATGGTTTTGATGACTGCTGCTTTATAATATTGTTTAGATTTGGTACTGCTAAGCCAGCATCCTTTTTTTTCCCCCCATTAATTTCCTTGTTCTTTGACTTTTTGTTCTTCCAGATGAATCTTATTATTTACTCTAATTCCACAAAATAATTTTGGCCTAAATGATAAATTAATAGAAATATTAAACATATATACACACACATATATGAGAAATAACATAGCATCTAATAAGAAAATGTTAAATGATTTTATAGTGAAATTATAATAGTGGGGGGCTTTAATCTACCCTTCTCAGACCTGGATAAATCTAACCCCCCCCAAAAAAAACAAACTAAAGATCTTGAATAGAATTTTAGAAATATTATAATCCTCTAGAATTAATGAACAAAGAGAAAAGACTATGGATATTTCTAAACTGTATATGGCCCATTTATAAAAAGTTGACCATACTAAGATATTTGGACATTTAAAACTTCAGAAACAAGTGCAGAAAAGCAGAAATATTTAACATTAAATGTGGTCCTTTAAAGACCACACACATAATATGCAATAAATGTATATTCAACAAAGGGCCAATGAAGAAACTATTAAAAATCAATTGGAGTTATTAGTTTAATAGTTTCTTCATATGTCCTTTATTAATATTTCATTAATATTATTTAACTTATGTTTAACCTAAAAAACAGATAAGCCAATAAACAAATCAGAGAAACAATAATTTCATTAAAAATAATGGTAACAATAAGACAACTAATCAAAATTTTGGAAATGTGGCTGCTCAAGAAAAAACTATATCTCCAAACACTTTCATCGATGAAAGGAAAAGAACAGATCAATGAACTGGATTTGTAATTTAAAAACTTAAAATACCAACAAGTTTAAAGGCCCAATTAAACATCAAAATAGAAATCCTGAAAAAAAAAAAATCAAAATACTCCCCCCCAAAAAACAAAAGAATCCATTGAATAAATCTAGTATTGGGATTGGCTTTTTTTTTTGGGGGGGGGGGTGGTTGGAAGAATTATTTGCTAACGATTTTAAAATAAAGACAAATTACCGATATAAAAATTTTAAAAAAAAGAATCCAGAACTAAGAGATAAAATAAATTATTAGTAATTTTGCAAAATTATATATGAATAAAACTGATGACCCAAATGAAATGAGTATTTATAAAAAATTATAAAACATCCATATTAACAGAAAAAGAAATAAAGAGCTGCCCAATCTCAGAAAACAAATTGGACGAGTCAAACAAATTCCAAAAGAAAGATAGGCTACACATGTGCAAAAATGTTTGTAGCAACCCTTTTTGTAGTGGGGCAAGAAACTGGAAACTGAGTGGATACCCATTAGTTGGAGAATGGGTGAACAAGTTATGGTATATGAATATAATGGATTATTATTGTTCTATAAAAAAAATCATGAGCAGGATGATTTCACAGAGGCCTGGAGAGACCTACATAAACTGATGTTAAGTGAAATGAGCAAAACCAGATCATTATACAAGAAGCAACAAGACTATACATACAATGATCAATTCTGATGGACATGCCTTCTTCAACAATGAGATGATTCAGGCCAATTCCAATGGTCTTGTGAGGAAGAAAGTCCTCTGCAGTCAGAGAGAAGACTATGGGGACTGAGTGTGGATTACAACATTCTTCTTTTTCATTTTTTGTTGTTGTTTGCTTGCATTTTTTTCTTTTCTTTTTTTCCCCCCTTTTTGATCTGATTTTTCTTGCACAGCATATGTGGAAATATGTATATAAGAATTGCACGTGTTTAAAATATACTGGATCACTTGCCGTGTACGGATGAGGGGAGGAAAAAAAATTAGAACACAAGGTTTTGTAGGGATGAATGTTGCAAATTATCCATGTATATATTTTGAAAATAAAAAGCTTTAATTTAAAAAAAAAAAAAAAGATAAGGCTAAAGCCAGGCTATTTAGACTTTAAATTCCAAATAGAAAAAGGTGTATTTCATTCCAGAAATAAGCGCAAACCCCTGAAACTTCTTGAGCAGTGTAAGATGGACTCAGACTTGTACTTCAGGAATATCATTTTGTACTTCAGGAATATCATTTTGGCAGCTGTGTGGAGAATGAATTGAAAAGGAGAAGGTGGAGTTTGAGAAACCCAGGTTGAAGGCTAAGTAGATATGCCAAAAGATAATAAAAGTGATGAGATCTGTCTAAGGCAGAGAGGGTTTTCTCTATCATTAATGAGGCATGAAATCACAAAACTGACATTATAAAAGAGAACTAAAAGCCATAAACCACTTAAGTTTTTTAAATCATTAAAACTGATGAAATATTTAGACTAAAATTTATAAAAAGCAATTGATAAAATGCTTCCAGTTTTTAATTTAGGGGCACACTTGTTCCAAAACTTAATAATTGATAGCTTGAATAAGACACAAATCTCAATTTTTCTATTTACAAAATGGAGAGATCATATTATGTGCTATTGATATTGGAAGGTTACTACATTTTGTAGCCTTAAAGCACCCTGTAAATTGTTACTATTTACTAGCCTTATCTTAAAAACAAAACAAAAAAAACCAAAGCTGAGTATCTGTTGAGGAGATAGTATCATATTCTTAAGTTACAATAGATATTAAAGAACTGAATTATGATGTGCTTTCAAGTTTTTTTAAAATAATTTTAATTAATTTTATATTTAATAAATTTAATTAGTAAATTAACCATATGCACCATATATAAAATCATATATCAACATCTACAGTAAAACTATACAAATCAAATACAAGGTGTACAAACTGTTTTCTCTAAAGAATTTCCAATTCTACCTTCTAATAAATTTTTATTTTGCAACTGATCTAGGTTCTAGAAATAATCAAGCAAACTTTAAGTAAAAAAACATGAGGTTGTAAATTTTACCTTAAAATTGTTCAGTTTAAGTGCATTATCTGCATTACCAACATTGTTCTGCAAAGAAAAAAGAAAGCCTTATTTTAGTATGTTCACTGTACTGCCAGAATACGAGTAGAATATATAATAAACCAATTTTATATTTTCTAAGAACTTGCTAGATTATTCAGTAATAGAGAAAGAAAAAGCTTTCACACAACAGATTTTCCTATCATATAATGGCTTACAGGTTATCTTGGGAAAGGCAAATAAGGAAATTGGCTTCACTTTGAACTTAAAAAGACAACCATAAACATTTGAGAAGCTGTGATCTTGGTTTGATTATACTCATTACTCATTGTGAAAACAAACAAAAAACAACACTAGGAAAATGTGTCAGCTCGTATTCCAACATCTGATGCAAAGAAAAATAGGGAAGTTTTGTGAATAACTACATTATTAAGACTTAACAAGTTAGCAAATACTTTTGATACTTAATGAGAACAATGCAGGCCAAGGACAGCAAAAACATGTTGCATAATATAGCAAAAGACCACCTATATTAGCAAACACTTGTGCTTGCCAAGTAGAGACATAGTAGCCATGGAGAATGGTTTCCAGTACATAGTGGTTTATAAAATAGGATGGAGGAACTTAGCTATCAAAGCAATATCAAAACTTCAAAAAGCAGGAGAGGAATGAACTTTTAAAGATCTCAGTAATAAATCCAAATTAAACTAAATCACATCAATGAAATTTGGAGATGAAATCCAAAGGACAAAAAAAAATTAAGGTTAAATGAAACATTCATTAGTGTTTCTATAGTGATTTATTCTTATCAGTAAAGACAGTGGATAGAATTACCATAATGAATCTGCTATATTAAATGAGAAAGTGGTATTAGAATTTAATAAAATAAAGTCAGAGAAAAGCTAGCAGAACTAAAAAGAAAGCTGTGCAAGAGAAGATGCAATTTTATTTTATTTTTTCAAGTATTTTTTTATTCCCCCCTCCCTCCTACGCTCCATAAAAACCAAACCAAAACAAAACAAAAAAACCTACAGGAAGAAAAATGTTTAAATCCTAGGTATTACAAATACATTATTCAACCAAAACAAATTCTCACACTGGCCATTCCCAAAAACTTGTCATTTCTGCATATTTAGTCCATCACCACTATGTCATGAGGTAGGCAGCATTTATTAGCTCTCTAGCAACATGGCTAATCACACTCCTTAAAAGTTTTTCAAAACTGTTCATTTTTACAATACTATTGTACAATAAATTGTTTTCCTAGTATTGCTTACTTCCTCTGTACCAAGTGAAGACAGGTACAAACTAGAGGTAAAATTTGACTCTCAAGGCCATAATCCAGAATATTTTACTATTGTCTATTTGTATTTTCCTTAGTTGTGTTTCTTTATTTAGACTAGTAGAATATTAAAACTAAACCCACCTTAGTTATCATCTAGTTCAAACTCCTCATTTTACAGAAGAAACAAAAGTAATTTCCCCAACAGCACAGATATGAGGATTCAAAATCCAAAGTTTCCTGACTCCAAAAGCAATATTTATTATTATTTATTCTATCATACTATCCCCCTTCAAAGGCTCATTTAAATAAATATATGTATATACATGTACATATACATGTGCACTCATGTACATACATGGAGAACTTCAGAGTTATTAAATTAGAAAATATATATGCTAGAAATGATAACAGAACAAATACTCTGTACCCGATTATGATGTAGTAAAAGATGACAATTTGTTTATTCAATTTTATTCCTACTCTTCTCATTTCCTTATCCTGGGTTATTTATTTATTTAAATGTTACTTTCTACACATTTCTTCAAAGGCAAAATGGAATCCAAAGACTGATGAGAAACTCATTTTGCAAAAGAAGCATTACCAATTACAAAGGGGAATTAGCTAGTAAGAAGAAACAATTAACCTGTTACCAAAGTGGGTGGAATTAACAGCAAAATCTTCCGTTGCCATAGTCAGCTAAAAAGTTGACAAAGAAAATGCAGTTATGTTTACAAACTGCCTCTCCAAATGGTTCAAATTTTTAAGGAGTTTTCTACAATGGTTTTTACTCACTTCCAAAACTTAAATTGAAAGTAACACCTCCAATCATTATACACAGCAACAACAGTATTACATGATGATCAATTCTGATGGACATGGCTCTCTGCAACAAAGAATTGTCTCAAACCAGTTCCAATTGTTCACTGAAGAAAACCATATACACCCAGAGAGAGGGATATGAAATATGGACCACAACGTAACATCTTCATGATCTCTATTGATGTTTGCTTGCATTGTGTTGCCTTTCTCTGATTTTCTTTTTTTTTCTTGTAGATAGGATTTTTAATGCATAACTTCTCAAGCATTTCAACATTATTAACATGTAGTGAACTTCCTGCCATCTAGGGGAGGGGAGGGGACTGGGGGTAAAATTTGTAATGGAAAGCTTTGTAAAGATCAATGCTGGGGAACTACCCATACATATGTTATACAAATAAAAAGCTTTAATAAAAAAAAAAAAGAAAAAGAAACACCTCCAGTTTAAATTCAATAAGAGATAAAAGTAACATTCTTTTGAGTTATAGTTTATATAAAGGTATGGCTAATACTCAAAACTGAAGAAAACAGTTCGTGTTATATAATCCTTTTTATGTCTTGAAATTCCTGAAATGCATTGTAATCAGCCAACTTTTACCATCTAACCTCCATATCTCTTGGGAGGAGGGGGAGAATTATGCAAATAGGGGGTATTCCAAAAATCTTAGTACAATTTTAAGCTATAAAAGTTGTATTTAGTTTTGGGGCTTATCTTTATATTTCTATTTGAATGTAATTTGTTTAATTAGCTTGGTAAAGTGACTGCCACATAAGAGATGCTTAAGAAGTGTTCTATCAGATGTATTTGAAATTCATTTGAGAAAATAAGCCACCAGGTAAAGATCTGAAAAAGCCCAAATTCTAGATAAGCTATCCTGTTTCCCTATCTTGTCCCTTGTCAAATCTTTTCCTATAATAATTTGAAGCACTGACCATGATTTTAAGTCATGGGACATGAATCTGAATACCAATGTCATACTACTTCTGACTTTATGGGCAGCTAGGTGGTGTAGTGGATAGAGCACCAGCCCTGAAGTCAGGAAGACCTGAGTTAAAATCTGGTTTCAGACACTTAACACTTCCTACCTGTGTGACCCTGGGCAAGTCACTTAACCCCAATTGCCTTAGCAAAAAAAAAAAAAAAAAAAAGAAAAAGAAAAAAAAAAGAATCACCTGATCTAGGTGGAATACAGTTTTCTTCATTTGTCTCTTCCAGGTATACATCTAAGAGCCTAGTGTCCTACAGATTTTTTAATTATCAGATAAACATAAAGAAGATATACAAGTGGTTGCCTGGAACCACTTGAATAATGAACCTTGGAATCTCACTGGAATAATGAAGCCTAAAACAAAAATAAATTAATTAAAATTTAAAATGCTCTCCTTATGTTCATATAATATCGGTATAATTTTGACCCTTTTGACATCCTTGTCCTCACTCACAGGATACCTGGACACTTCAGTTACTGAAACTCCCCCCACAAAGGTGACCAAAGCTCATGAAACTAAAAACAGAAGTCATATTTACACAATAAAAGATGAACAAAAGATTTCCTCCAAATCTACAAAATCAAAACCTCTACATTTCACCACCTTCACCCCACTTCCAAGGTTTTTTGTATGTACCACATTGTCCTTCTGTTGGCAGCTTTTCTTTGACTACTGTCTTACTGAAGCATTCCTCCACTCCCATAGGTTTATGGGTTCACTTGTCAGCCCTTCTCACCACTAATGTGATTTGCAACTTATTCCCAAAAGCTCAGTTCTCCATGAGAAAACTATGTCTTTTTCAAGCCTTTACTAGTCAGATCTTTCCAAACATTCCACCTTTATAATGTATGCCCCTCCCTACTTAAGGTAGGACCTCCCACTATTTAAAGGGAGTACTATCAGTCTCCATTTGTTTCCCATCTAACAGAAATTAAAGTAGGATATGCAACTTGTTCTAAAAGGGGAAACATCAAATCCTACCAAATAGCAGATACTTCACAATTGTATGTTGTTACATATGAAGATTTATTTTGTGATTGAGCCATTTATAAATATCACTTCTTAAAAATGCTAAGTTTTCTTCACACTAGACCTTTAACTTGGCTTACACTGCTTATTTTTCTTATAAATTTATTTCTGAGACAACACTGAAGAATTTGAATAGGACTTACACCACACTTAAATTGCTAATTGAGATAAAAAAGTAGGTGAGTATACAAAAATAAGATTAATGTTAGGAATTATTGTTGAATAACTGAAGAGATGAATATAAAAACTACATAAATAAGGTTAGGTTCAAAAATATGCCTGTATAATAAGCATAGCAGAAAAGGAAAATTTAACACAAGTTCAAAGTTTTCCTTTTTCAGATTCACCATCAGGCATTTATTAAATTGTCTTCTCTGTTCAGATTTCATCAAGACAAGATAAAGCATGGTTACAACTCAGTGGAGAGTACAAAAAAGTCCCAAAATATGAAGCAGTTGAGAAATAGACATGGACTATGGTGGACAACCAGATTCAAAGCTGAAACGACATCAGAAGAAACAAGAATTCAGATACTAGGAAGAAAATTCTAACTAAAAGTATATGACCAGTGAAAATAACGAATTCCATTACTAAAGATTTATAATCATTGTTAGAAAAGCTCAAGAGATTTTACAAAAGACATTTTACAAAAAGTCTAACAAATGAAATCTACAATACTAGCTGTGTAACTCTTGGACAAATCACAACCTATGTGCCTCAGTTTTCTCATCTACAAAAAGAGGTGGATAAAAAAATGGCAAATCGCTCAATATCTCTGCCGAGAAAACCCCAAAAAAGGATCACAAAGAGACAACTAGACAAAAAGATCAGAGCTGGGGAAAAAAAAAAAAAAGAGTCAAATCTTACACAGAGCAGCTTGAACAATATAAACAAGGAATTATTGTAGTAGCAAAAAACCAGATGAATATTTTTAAATCAAAGCTATTTTTACATTTCCTATCCTGTTTCCACCTCACATTTTACCTGTTTGCTTAAACAGGTGATTAAAATGGAACGAGGCACCACCAGTCCCACAACCCCAACAATAATTAATCATCTGGGAGGGAAAGCATGAGCTGGAGCCAGAATATCTGCCAGCCATATGCCAGGAGCTACACCCCATAAATGTGGACCTCTCATGTGGACTAGTTTCTACCATTACCAGACTCCAATGTTTGCTGTGTCAAAAGACAAAAAAAAAACAAAAACAAAAACCCACAGTATTTTTTCTTAGAATGTTAGTAAACTTGGCCTCTTACACACAACAGGAGACAAAGTACAATGTGAAAAACATTTGCCAACTCTTAAATACACCAAACCCTTTAAATTTCAAACACAAAAGCAAATTTTACTTATTAAGGTAATAAAAAAAGTGGGGTTTTATCCCACTAAAGACAAATATGTCTTTCAATCTTAATGGCATGCCATAAGAGCGCATTCTTATACGCATCTATTTTAAAATATTTTTTCTAAACTTCAATATAATGAAATGTTTATCTTTATAACATTCATCTTTCAAAGTTTTTCCTTTTTAGTGACCATTAAAATGTCTTTGTAAATTGTTTAAAAAGATACTTCAAAAGATCATTAAACTGAGGATCTTCTACTCTTGTTTTAATTCTTTTAGCAAAATAAACTAGGTCACCTCAATTCTTATCTAGCCTTTAATTCCTGAATGGGCATTTCCTCAGATAAACTGAGGCCTGGGAAAGACCTTAGCTTAAAAAATCCAAAGTCCCCAATGCATTCTGGATAATCATCAGTCATCTTGACCTATGCCTTGCCACTGGGACACCAATGATGATGGAGGGAAGAGTGAGGCTGATGACTTTGCACAGCTCTCATTTAAAATCAAGTCACTTGCAAGTTGACATCATCCTCTTGATATCATTGGTTTGCTTCAAGAACGAAGGATGACAGCAAAAGATAAGTCCTTTTTAAAACATTCAATTCAACATATTTGTTAAGCACTTCTTATTTGTTAGATATGTGCTGGGTTCCAGAGATGCAACGGTAGAAAATGACAAATCCCTTGACTCTCAGTGACCTCAAAAGGTAAAATGTGATAAAGGATCCAACTAAATGCTATAAAAAAATTTAAAGTATTCAAATTACTTTTAGAGCTGGAAATGACAAAGATCTTCTAGTCCCATTCCCTCATTCTATGATGAGGAACGTTAGAGGAGTTAAGGGAATTGTCAAAAAGCACTGAGTATTAGGATATCACAGGTTTATGAAAAGAGGTAGTGTTGTGACTGGCCTTAAAGAAAGCTATTTCTATGGGTAAAATTGAATTTTAAGGAATTGGAAAAGGACAATAAGGCAGTAGGTACATTCAGGATAAGAGTATTCAAACATTTAGGTTAAAAATTCACTGTTGATGTTTGCATTTTTTTTCTTAGTTTTTTTTTTTCCTATTCTTTCTCTTTCTAGATCTGATTTTTCTTGTGCTGTGAGATAACTGTATAGATGTATAAACATATATTGGATTTATCATATATTTTAACATATTTAACATGTATTAGACTACCTGCCATCTAGGGGAAGAGGGAAAAATTTGGAACGGAAATTTTTGCAAAGGTCAATGTGGAAAAATTACTCAATGTTCTGTAAATAAAAAGCTTTAATAAAGAAAGGGGAAAAAATTCACTGTTGATATATCTATATAAATCTTGCCAATTAACTTTGCAAAAATATGCAAACATACTGGGGGAAAAAAATGGTGCCTTGGTATGACTTCACTAAAATAAAAAATACTCCACCTTCCTCATTTGATTATAAAGGACTGCCCAAAGATTACCCAACAATTTAACTATCCTTATCTTGCCCCAAATTTCCCCAAAATCTTATTAAACTACTAGTCATCATTTAAATAAATATATACATGGAAGACTTTTTAAGTATTTTTTTTTTTGGCTGAAACTATTGGAGTTGTTATTTGCCAGGGTCACACAGCTAGGATGTGTTAAGTGTCAAGGCCAAATTTGAACTCAGTACAACTTCAGGGATGGTGCTCTATCCATTTTGCCACCTAACTGACCCAAGACTTTATTTTTTAAACACTTACTGAAGAATAAAACAAAAATATTTATACATTCATTGACACTCCCCTAACTCAGGGTTCGAGACCCTTTGATTACCCTCAATCTGGTTTAAGATAGAAAGCAGCCTCATAAAGGGCTCAGCAACCTTGATACCAAAGGTACTAGACTTTCCTGAACATACCCTACACTAGACAAAGAATGCCTCCCCTCAACCCACACTACCATACTCAGTCTAGTTATCTGTCACTTATTTCAAAAAATTTCAGCATTAATAAAGACTTCAAAGCAAACATAACCTAACTTATAATGAACTCCAGGAACAAAGATCCCAAGACCTTGTGAGGTAGCCCATTCTATTTTCTCAATCATTTCCCTAGATTTCTCTTTGATACTCTTTTTTTGGAGCACCATTCTTTCTTTCCCCCCTCCCCCCATCTATATCTGACTAATACTGCTATCTCTTTGCTAACTCCCTCTTTCAGATCATAACCTCTAAACACAGGTGTCCCACAGGGTTCTATCCTCAGCTCTCTTCTCTCTATCCTACTTGGTGACCTCATTAGTTTCCAAGGGTTTAATTATCTTAATGCTGATGAATTCTCACATCTCCCAACTACCTTTCAATTGGATGTCCAACACAAAACAAACTCGACATGTCTAGTACTAATCTTTTTCCCCCTAAAACCTTTACTTTCAAACTTCACTAATACTGTCAAGATACCACCATCCTTCCAGTTTCCTAGGCTTACAATCTAGATGTAGTCCCTAATTCTTCACTCTTAAATCTCATATCTAATAGTTGCCAATACCTGTCAATTTTACTTTTGCAACATTTGTGGAATATATCTCTTCCTTTCCTCTGATACCACCTCCACCCTGATAAAGGTTCTAATCAACTCATACAGGTAGCTCAGCCTTAATCAAGTGTTTCCTCACTCCAATCTTATCTTCCAATCACCTGCCAAAGTCAAAGTGGTTTTCATAAAGCCCATCTGACCATGTCATCTCCATACTTGGCCACTAGGTGGCGCAGTGGACAGAGGGCTAGGCCTCTATTCCCCCCAAAAACTAAATCTCTCACTAGCTCCTCCCCACAAAAAAGCAAAAATTGGCAGTCAAAAATGCATAATGTGTAAGTACATTGATAAAACCTTCATGCCACACCAAAGTACCAACAATCACTAGTTGAAAAATAATGCTCTTCCACTGAAATTGGGAGCCAGAAGAGACCTTGTAGCACATTTTACAGAACAAGAAACTAAGGCCCAGGGAGATGAAAAGGCTTGCCTATAATCAAACTGGCATTAAGTAGCAGAGTCAAGATTGGAAGTCCCTTTTGAATGGTACTCAATTTTACCACTAGACTGCTATACCCACTTCCTTTTATCTTGTTACCAACTCCAGATTGGATCTTAATTCCCTTTGGATTAATCACCCTAACAAAAACATCTTTTTTGTCAGCACCACAAATATTTGATTCATATTTAGGAATGTGTGCTTCTTAGACTTCATACACATGAAATAATGTATGTAAAATACTGAGTAAACCTTAATGCTATATAAATATCAGTGTCTAAAGGTCCATTGTTAAACTCTCCATGTGGTTTACTAAAATGAGTTGCTAAACAAAAACAACATAAATGCTTTAAATGACAATTACTTTAAGAACAACTTTGTACTCAATTGATGTACTCTAATAAAACTCTGACTTCCTGTAATTGCAAACTAGATATTTTTCTATGAAAACTGTAAAAAATTAGGGAGTATGTAACTCTTGTTTAACTATTACTTAAAAAAACAAATTTAGAGCACATAAGAACCTTCAGAGTCAACTCCCATCTTTTTGCAGATGAAGATTCAGAGGCCCAAAATGGTAAAATGATTTGAATTCCACACCTTCTGACTAATTCCAATACGCATAATACACTAGCCTACAATTCTGTTCTTCCATAAAATCACATACATGATTAAGTTTGTCTCAAGTGCAACTCCATTTTAAAGATGAGATATTTGAGATCTAGGAAGCATATACCATATATGCAACTTCTCCTTAAGAAGCAGCTAAGCTACCTATAAAGCCAGTACTTGAAGTCAGACCTTCTACACTCCTTTCAAAAATTAAATGATAAAAGATATTACTTTAGTATTTCTACCCATAATCAAAGGTCAATAGCCTTTAGATCCACTGACATCCATATTAAAATTACTAATTCTATCAAAAATGCCATAATCAAGCCAACTATTGTAGTACCTTGAATTAGCTGACTCTTCCAAAGTCCCATTCTCATTTCTCCCAAGTCTAAAACTACGAAAAATCAAGACAAGAGATAGTGATACTTGGAGATAAGAATTTCAGCTCTTATTGATGATGTTTGCTATTTCCTAGGACTAGTGAGCTCTTTATTTGAATGTTTCTTTAAAGTCAAAGGACTGACTAGCATTTGTACAACATGAGCATTTCTAAATATCTCATCTACGGTGGGGAAGAGAGACTGAGAAAAACGGAGGGAAAGAGAATCGAAAGGAAGAAGTACTACCTAATACCAAACTATGATCTCATTACAGACCTGCCCTAAGAAAAACTGAATATCCTAAACTTCGGGAAAAAAAATCACAAAAGGTGTATTACTCTTCAGCTTCAAAGTTCTCAAATAGTCAACAGCAACAGTATGAGTAAAAATAGCAATAATATAGCGCTTTAAAGTTTACCGTCAATATCAAGTGCCTACTAAGTTCCAGGCTAAACTCTAGACACAAAGAGTTAATACAAAACAAAACAAAACCAAAACAAAACAAAAAGTCCCTGCTCTTCTGAAGCTTCTAACAACCCTGGTGAAGTCCTACCAATAATTTTATCTTGGGGGGGAGGTGTAACGGGGAGAAGAGGGGGAAGGGGAGAGTCTTACAATATGTTCTGCAATACAATGTGTCTACAAAAATATAAAAAGAGAGCTACCACTATTTCAGACAGGAAAATTAAAAATAACACAAGGTACCCGTTTCCTAAGTTACAGCAAAGTCTGGAACTTTGCTTAAGAAATTAACCTGAAATAATTTTGCTTAAACATAACTTCAAGCAAATGAAATACAGTAGCAGACTTAAATCTCTAGTTGCAGCCTTGGAGTTTTTTCCAATGTAATTAACTGAGAGTGGAAACAACTGAGGATTTTTTTCCCCCCCTATCAGGAAAAAAGCTACGTGGGGAAGAGGGGAGGAGGAGAGGAAAATGAGTGAGGGAAGGGGAAGAAGCTGAGGATGGTTCTAAAACCAAAAATACTGTTTAAAGATTTTTATGCGAGCAACAAAAAAGCAACAAAACGAGTCCGATCACGTGATGATGAAGGAAATGGGCGGACAAAGTTATTTCTCCAAAGAACTAGGGTCATGAGACTGGGCGTTCTCTTCCCCCACCCCCACCCCAAACTTCCCGGGAGAACGCTTAAAATTCTCGTCTCCTCTCTTCAAGTCGGAAGAAAACAAACCCCAAACTAATAAGAAAACCCCGTATTCCAGGGGCACGAATGGGTTCCTCCGCGCCCGATCTTGTGTGGCTAATGCCCCAGGAGCAGGATTTGAAGACTCTTAGTGCGTCCAAGGAAATGCCGGCCCAGTCCGGCCGAGATGGAAAATGGTTAGGGCTCTCTTGGTCCTGCCCATGGGGAAGTGAAGGAAATAACTCAGTCCTCTCCCTCCTGCGACAGAGCCAAGCCAGCATCAGGGGGTTGACCATCCCCCGGCCCCACCCCCGAGGAGAAAAGAAAAGCGTGGGGCTGTCCGAGGTCAGAGAAGAAAGGTACCCTGAGGTGCCCCCTCTGGGCACCAATGCATGATGACGCCCCTACCCCAAGCCGGTTTTCCCGGGGTCAGAATGAGCCCCTTCCGCACTGCCCCAGCTCCCCGGCCTCCTGCAGGTTCCCGAGAGGCCGGGACCCTGTGGTCCCAGCGCGCGCAGCAGGCACCCGCCTCCCCTGCCGTCCCAGTCACCTGGTCGCGGCCCGAGACAGCCAAAGACCTGCAACGGGCACGAGCCGGCCCCGCACAGGAGGAGGTTGTGGGAGCGGAGAAGACTAGCAGAGGCGTCTCGGAAAGTGCCCGGCTCCGACCCCAGCCGCTTCCATCTAGAGCGGAGGGAACAACATGGCGGCGGGGCGGTGCGCGAGAGGGGCGGTGCGCGAGAGGGGCGGGGCGCAGCGCGAGAGGGGCGGGGCGCTAAAGCGAGCAGCCCCGAATGAGGCGGAGAGGAGAAGGGAGGCGGGGAGGGAAGGAGGGAGGAGCAGCAACCCTGCATGTCTTGTGACCTGGTTTTCTTACTCTGCTTACTCGCTCCCACTCTCAGTTCCCTTCCATCCGTCACCTCCTTCCAGCCCTGCGCAGGTGTGTTTGTCACCTGAATCGTAACAAACGACTTCTTTGCAGACAGCCCCCAACTGCAACTTTGTTGCTGAGAAAAGTTCGCTAGCAGTAGAAATGATAACCAATGAAGTATTTCAAGCTAGATGACTCCTCCCCCTCCTCCATTCTAGAGGTGCTTTTATAGAGATTGAACCCCCACTTTGCTTGGGTCGGTCCACGGTAGACTCAGTGGGATTGCTGATGCCTTACAAACTTTGTGTGCTGCTTATTTTATTACCACCAGGTAAGCAGCAGCCTGCTGCAATACAAAGAATCTTGGACGTTTTTTGCCTTTTTTTTTTTTTTTTAAATTTGAGTGTGGGTCCTAACACAACTATGAACTTGTTTACTTCTATGTAAAATATTTCTACCTAACATAGGGAGAATTGTAGGAGGGAAAAAAAAACTTTGTAGGACTTAAGTTGAAAACATGAGCTGTTATCAGTTTTAGCTACAACTACTTAAAAAACGGCCTGTGTGTGTATGCTGGCTTGGTTTCCACAGATACAGATGGTTTCTAACTTTAATCCCCCCAAAATGAACAAGAGGCCAAACTTTCCATTTAAGTAAGGCTGATCTTCAGACAACAGATACAAAAAGCAGCCAAAACTGCACTCAAAGCCTCTCCAGCTTGATAAATCCTGCCAAGCCCCTGCTTATCTGATATAACTCTACTTTTACCTGTAGATAAGGTATCTGAGTGGAATATTAATGGAGTGCAGTCTGTAATCTTGTAAATAATCTTTTTGGGGGCAATATTTCCAACAAAATGAATAAAAAAGAATAGGTTAAGAATTGCTGTGTGCTAAGTAAGCACTATGCTACACACTAGGGATACAGAACAAGTTCTTAAGCTCACATTCCAATGAGGGAGACAATATATGTAGGTTAGACCTGCAAGCTCTTACCAAACAGCAGCAAATTGTTCCTATCCATAATTTACTATTGCATAAGAAGTTCACTTCACCCCCAGACTTCTCACAGCAAAAGTACCTGAAGTCCCTATGGCCTTTTCCTCTGATTGATGGACTTCTCCTTGAACCTTCTTTCTATGGAAGAAGCCCAGGGTAGCCGTGATTTCATTCCTTTTCAAGTGCACACTTGACTTCTGCACTTTTCCTGTCATATCCCTATGTAGATACCATCCTTTGCTCCCCCATCTCACCACTTTCCAGTTTGCATGCATGTACTCTCTTCTTTCATGAGAATATAAGCTCTTCATTTTGGAGCTATGCCCAAAGGGCTATCAAACTGTGCATACTCTTTGACCCAGCAGAGTTTCTACTGGGCTTATATCCCAAAGAGATCTTAAAGGAGGGAAAGGGACCTACATGTGCAAGCATGTTTGTGGCAGCCTTTTTTGTAGTGGTAACAAACTGGAAACCGAAGGCTACCCATCAGTTGGAGAATGGCTAAATAAGTTACGTTATGGAGTATTATTTTTCTTTAAGAAATGATCAGCAGGATGATTTCAGAGAGGCCTGGAGAGACTTACATGAACTGATGCTAAGTGAAATGAGCAGAACCAGGAGATCATAGTACATAGCAACAGCAAGATTACACGATGATCACTGCTGACACTTCTCAACAATGAGATGATTCAGACCATTTCCAATGACCTTGTGATGAAGAGAGCCATCTACACCCAGAGAGAGGACAGTGGGAACTGAGTGTGGATCACAACATAGCATTCTCACTCATTTATTTGTTGTTTGCTTGCATTTTATTGTTCTCAGAGCCTCTTGGCAGTTGTTAATAGTCATGGCAGACTCCTTATCCACAAGGTTGCTTCTACAATGATGGCTGCAAGGGCTGAGCTTAAAGTGATATGATTCTTCTTGGAAATTTTTCCTAGGCTCAGTGCAACATAGTAATGTCAGAACCCAGAAAGTTCAAAAGCCATATAAAATTGACTTAATTTAAAAAAGCTGAAACCTAGTTTTCAGGTTAAAAAAAAACAGGGGTTGAATTTTTTTTCACTATTCTTTAATTTATGTTTAAAACTATGGATAATTGAACATGAAACTGCCTAATAAAAAGGATTTAGATAATTATACATAGTTTAAACTACAACAGCTAATCCACAGCATTCCCAAGGAACAAAACTAAGTCATACAGTGAGCAAGTAAGGAATTCACCTTTGTAACAACTAGCTGTTAACAAGCATCATGCTTTCATGTGTAATGGGACTGGCCAATCCTTGTGAACAGGTGCAGAGTACCATTGATCCAATTACCTCCACATAGAAAAGACTGAAGCATTTACTTCCCAGAGAATCACAAAGTATAATGGAAGTAATCTTAGTAAGACTTTGGGACATGAGTAGCTGTTATATAACTGGTGCTTGTTTGCTAGCATGTGATGAAAAAGAGCCTTTTTGATAGCTGTGGGTACTGCGGGTATATTCAACATCCACTAGATAGGAAGTGCTTGGGTTTTCCTCTCTTGGTTTTATTCCTTCACTTGACTGCTTTACTGATAAGTTCAATGGAAAAAAAGTGTTTTAAGGGGAGCAGCCTTGGGCCCTCTCTCTCTAAAGCAACATTTGACCCTTCAAAAATAGATTTCAGTTTTTTGTCTCAGTATTTTTTATTGTAGGTGAAAGAAACTGTAAGTTACAATTTTGTGAGTCAAGCGAACAAGTCACTCAAGATCTGGCAGTTGATGCTATGCCAGGTATTATAACCAGACCAACAATTCCTTAAGAAGTATGGTAGCAGAACTATACACCTTTCAGATTAGCTGAAATGACAGGAAATGATAATGATAAATGTTGGAGGAGCTGTGGGAAAACTGGGACACTAATACATTGTTGCTGAACTGATTCGACCAATTGGAGAGCAATTTGGAACTACGGCCAAAGAGTTATCAAACTCTGCATAGCCTTTGATCCAGCAGTGTTTCTACTGGGCTTATATCCCAAAGAGCTCTTAAAGGAAGGAAAGGGACCCACATGTGCAAAAATGTTCGGGGCAGCCCTTTTTGTAATGTCAAGGAACTGGAAACTGAATGGATACCCATCAACTGGAGAATGGCTGAACAAGTTATGGTATATGAATGTTATGAAATATTATTGTTCCATAAGATACAATCATCAGGATGATTTCAGAGAGGCCTGGAGAGACTTACATAAACTAATGCTAAGTGAAATGAGCAGAACCAGAATATCATGGTACATGGCAACAGCAAGATTATATGATGATCGATTCTGATGGATGTGTCTCATCAACAATGATGTGATTCAGACCAGTTCCAATGACCTTGTAACAAAGAAAGCCATCTGCACTCAGAGAGAGGACAGTGGGAACTGAATGTGGACCACAACATAGTATTTTTACATTTTTTGTTGTTTGCTTGCATTGTTTTATTTCTCATTTGTTTTCCTGTTTGATCTGATTTTTCTTGTGCAGCATGATGTTTGTGGAAATATATAGAGAGGAACTGCATATGTTTAACATATATTAGATCATTTGCCGATGGGAGTAGGGGGGAGGAGAAAAGAAGGGGGAAATTAGAATACAGGGTTTTGTAGGGGTGAATATCAGAAATTATACATGTATATATTTTGAAAATAAAAACTATAATTTAAAAAAGTATGGTAGCTGAGATGAGGATTTATCCACTAATGGGACATTTGGAACTGAACTTGATGAGACCAATCTTATAGAGAAATTGCTTTAAGTTTTAGCCCATTCTTCTGAAATACTAATACGTTTGGGAAAGTATGGTCCCAAGATATTGAAGGGAAATGTTCATATTCCTATTCTTGCAATATCTTCAAAGTAGATGCCCCTTTGTAAACATATAACTGAGGTATTAGTTAAAACAAACTGAGGGGGAAGGAGGGACCACATCCAGAATAAGATCTCAAGAAGATATATAAAAACACCCCCAGCCTCTCAGTGATACCCCTTTAGAACCATGAAAGGAAGATATAGCTGGGTCCTCTAAAGGATAAGGAGGCCAAAGAGGGAATATTTGTTACTCATGGAATTAATCAAAGAATTATCACAGAAATAGAGAGAGCATTGTATGATGGACAGAGAGTTGACCTCAGAATCAAGTCAACCTGAGTCCAAATGCTGCAACTAATACATACCAGTTATATGACTAAACAAGTCCTTTAAATCTTCTGTCCTTCCAGCTGCTTAAAAATGAAAATTCCAAATGAGTTGTTCATTGGCATTTGTAGAATTTTACTTAACTCAGAGCTCTGTATACTGATTAAATCATCCTTGACCTCCTAAACCACTCCCCCCCCAAAATGAAGTGAAATAAAATTTTAAGAGATTATCTAGTAGAGTGATTTGCAAATCTTATATTGCATGGGGATGCTTCAGATAGCTTACAGGTGAATTCAAAATGCAAAGATGTATATGATGGGCATCCTGGGAATATGTTTGAGGTAAGACAGAAAAAAAAAAAAACAAAGAATAAGGGAGATTGATAGCTCACCATATTCACTGATGGAAAATCACTAAGCAAAGTTTGAGAATTTTAGACAGAGTCTGGCAAACTTCCTTTCCTCCTATTCTCCACCTAGTTCACTCTTTTCTCAAAGACTCCTGTCAATACCCGCTCCTTTGTTTCTGATGAAACATGAAATAACAAGGGTACAGTAGCCCAAACTGGAATGTTTCAAAGCATCCAGTCTTGGGGAAGGATTTGCAAGATGTTGTGGTATTAGATTTGTTTGGGTCTTTTTTGGTTTTTGGTTTTATTTTGGGGGTTTTTTTTGAGAGGGGTGGAATAGAGTTGATGTTGGTGGCAAAAGAAAATATTTGAAGTGGTCTGTAAGATTTTTTGCAGCATTCAAATGGTCTGACAGAAAAAAAAGTTTAAAACTACTGACTGTTCTGCTGATACTAATTAGTATTATCATTCAAATATATCAATTGATTATTGAAATATTATTTTTTAAAAGATAAATGATGCCACATAAATGACTCATCTACAGGGCCTGTTTTTATATTGTTGTTTACTCCTCAGGCTCTCTTTTCAGCAGAAACCTTAACTAAATTAAATCTGGTCTCTTTGTGGTGGTGAAGGAACTGAATAACCAAACTCCTTCCCTAAATTCCACCCACCTTTGCTACCATGCTGAAGCACAGGGAAAGGATTTTGGATGCTATCCAATCCAACCTCCTTCTTTAACAGATGAGGAAAAAAAGTGAAATGATTTAGTCACATAAAGTGGCATAGAAGAGCTAGTATTTGAACATAGCTTCTCTGACACTAAATCCAGCAAACTTTATGAAGTCTAATAGAATTAAATTAATTGTATTTTTCTATAAAATATAAAATTCAAAAGCAACTAGCAGCATTAAGAATCAAAATAACATACAAACATCATAACAAGAAGACAATTTTTTTCTAAACCAGATGCCAAAAAGAACAGCTACACAGTAATAAGTCATAAATTAGTAGAGAAATTGGTATTTAACTAATGTAAGAGATGGGGGCCTATGAAACACATGTTCTGGTTTCATATTATTAGACACAAGCCATCAGCCTCTTGATAAAGGAAATACATGAAAATGACTAGAAACTTTGGTCCTTTGATACTTGTGAAAGAGAAAACTCTGCCAAAGAAAACAAGAATGAGCCAAGGAGAGAGAGCTACCTGTTCAGTTGTCTTTAAAAACTGGAAACAATATTGGAAAAATATTAAGTGCTCATGGGTAGGCAGAGCGAACATAATAAAAATGACAATACTACCCAAACTAATCTACTTATTTAGTGACATACCAATCAAACTCCCAAGAAATTATTTTACAGATCTAGAAAAAATAGTAGCAAAGTTCATTTGGAAGAACAAAAGGTCAAGGATTTCAAGGGGATTAATGAAAAAAAAGGCAGATGAAGGTGGCCTTGCTGTACCAGATCTAAAACTATATTATAAAGCAGCGGTCATCAAAACCGTTTGGTACTGGATAAGAAATAAAGCAGTCCATCAGTGACACAGGATAGGTTATCAGGACAACCTAGGCATTAACCTTAACAATCTAGTGTTCGATAAACCCAAAGACCACAGCTTTTGGGATAAATACTCTCTATTTGGCAAAAACTGCTGGGAAAATTGGAAACTAGTGTGGAAGAAATTAGGGCTTGACCCATACCTAACACCACATACCAAGATAAGATCTAAATGGGTTCATGATCTAGATATAAAGAGGGACTTTGTAAGCAAGTTAGAGGAACGTAATATAGTTTATCTCTCAGACCTGTGGAGATGGAACAAATTTATGTCCAAAGAAGACTTGGAACTCCTAATTGAACACCAGATGGATAATTTTGACTATATTAAGTTAAAAAGTTTCTGTACAAACAAAACAAATGCAGACAAGATTAGGAGGGAAGCATCTAATTGGGAAATCATCTTTACATTTAATGGTTCTGATAAAGGCCTCATTTCTAAAATATATAGAGAATTGTCTCATATATATAAGAATTCAAGCCACTCTTCAATAGATAAGTGGTCAAGGGACATGAACAGACAATTTTCAGATGATGAAATTAAAACCATCTCTAGTCATATGCAAAGTTGCTCCAAATCACTATTGATCAGAGAAATGCAAATTAAGACAACTCTGAGATACCATTACACACCTGTCAGATTGGCTAAAATGACAGGAAAAGATAACGATGAATGTTGGAGGGGATGTGGGAGGGCTGGGACACTAATACATTGTTGGTGGAACTGTGAACAGATCCAACCATTCTGGAGAGCAATTTGGAGCTATGCTCAAAAAGTTGTCAAACTGTGCATACCCTTTGACCCAGCAGTGTTTCTACTGGGCCTACATCCCAAAGAGATCTTAGAGGAGGGAAAGGGACCCACATGTGCAAGAATGTTTGTGGCAGCCCTTTTTGTAGTGTCTAGAAACTGGAAACTGAAGGGATGCCCGTCAATTGGAGAGTGGTTGAATAAATTATGGTATATGAATGTTATGGAATATTATTGCTCTGTAAGAAACGACCAGCAGGACGATTTCAGAGAGGCCTGGAGAGACTTGCATGAACTGATGCTGAGTGAAACGAGCAGAACCAGGAGATCGTCATACACAGCAACAACAGTACCACATGATGATCAATTCTGATGGACATGGCTCTCTGCAACAAAGAATTGTCTCAAACCAATTCCGATTGTTCACTGAAGAAAACCATATACACCCAGAGAGAGGGAAATGAAATATGGACCACAACGTAACATTTTCATGATCTCTATTGACATTTGCTTGCATTGTGTTGCCTTTTTCTGATTCCTTTTTTTTTTTCTTGTAGATAGGATTTTTCTTGCATAACTTCTCAAGCATTTCAACATTATTAACATGTAGTGGACTTCCTGCCATCTAGGGGATGGGAGGGGACTGGGGGTAAAATTTGTATTGGAAAGCTTTGTAAAGATCAAGGTTGGGGAACTAACCATACATATGTTATACAAATAAAAAGCTTAAAATAAAAAAAAAAGAAATTGGAAGTAGTTGGAAAAGAACACCAGGCTAACAAGATTGTTGATAGTACAAAGTAAGAGTTAAATAGTACAATTTATCACAATGATTAATTTTTAAAATCAGAAGTCAGAAAATAAGAAATTTTTTAATCTTGTTTTGCTCACCTTGATTGAAGTTTTCATCATAACCTCAAACCGATAAATGTTCTTCAAACCTGACAGAAATCAACTTTGTGAAGTTATGAATGTGTGATTTTGTTCCTGAATAAGGCATTTGTGGTTTATATCTGCTAGACAATTCTTGATCTGTTTCATTTAAAATATGCTCTTTGTGATGGATTTAGATTGTACCTTCAGGACAATCCTTTTTAATATCTTTCCTCAAGGACTGTTCATTTTAACCTTTGTAATTCCCTTCTTCTAGCAGAGTGCATTGCAAATAGTTATGCTTTTAAATAAATCCTTACTGAATTGAATTGTAGATAGATGTCTACCTACATTGCTAAGCCTAACTAAAATAATACAATTTTAGGTCTTCCAGAACCTTCATTGTCAATGTAGGCATTGAGAAAACCTAAAACTTCACATTGCACAGCCTTGATTATTATGAATTACCATTTCTGAAAATTAATTAGATGAAACTATTTCTGGAAAATATAATTTCTTAACTTGTTTTGTTTTGGTGTTCTTGTAAAGCAAGCTGCCTTAACCAAAGAGCGAGTATAACTAAAAGAAAAATAAATTTAAGTACACCCAAGGAAAAAAAAAACTGAAAACAAATCTTTCCCTTTTCCACTCATCTTAGTACTCTAAAAGTCCTCCCTTGGATTTCTAGTGAGAGTAGAAGGAGATATTTCCCTTCTCTTCCTCCTCCCCAGAAGCAGCTGTAGTTGCTGCTAATACATGGCAACAAAAACATGCTGGCCTAGGTGGACTAAAGGCAAATCCCTGGTTGCCTTTCTATTTTAGGTTTCTTTCCCTGAGAATAGGTAACTAAGTCACAATTCTGAAACGGATATTTCTAGCCTTGGTAGCTATCTTGGATCTGAGAGCTTGTTCCTTAGCCTGGGATGATCTCCAAAAGAATTCACTAGAGGAAAGATGACCACTCCTGTGGTGATACAACTATAATTTTTGGATTGATTGAAATCTACTCAATCAAGTTATTACACTCTAAGCAACTGATGAGGTAGTATCAATCTTAGATTTTAGACTATGTAAAGAGTCTTTAAAAGCCATTGGGGAAATGAAATGATGTCAGGCAAGTAATCTGTTCTAATTGGCTGAGGGATTTTATTAATCTTCATCCTATACGAGGGCAATGAATTAGATGGGATCTCTGGGGAAAAAAAAAAAAAAAAAAAAGGCATTTTGACGGGTGGAGCGAAGAAGAGACCTTAGCTTCACCCTTGACCAGATCTCTTTCCTTAGGTAGAGGAAAGCCTTGAGAAGATTTTGGTTTGACTTCTCTTGAATTAAGTGAATTAGCATTGTTCTCATAGAATAACAGAAGCCGGCCATACTGGCTGTATCAGGAGCCAAGGAAAGAATGGATATAGTTTTACCCTGATTAAGGGGACAATGATTTCCAGAAATCAGAAACTTTAAATTACAGCTTTGCCACATATGACTGAAACCACTTTTCCCTGAATTCTATTGTGTACTTGTGAGAGAATACATTCCAAACTTATTTATTTATTTTTAGCAAAGGGAAGGAGGAATGATTTTGTACTATTTAAAACTGGCTAACTAAATTGATCCTCAACTAATAAACTTGGGAGGAAGCACACTGATGGGTTGATGAGAAGGTAGGATTTGATTTGAGAACTACTTCCTACTTCCCTGGGCTAATCCAGAAACCCTGAGAGCAAGACATAGTCTGATACTAGCCCAAAATGAAGATGCTCAGAATTTACATAGAAAACCCTACAAAGAAAATAAATAAGAGTCTAAGCCAAGCCCTAGATTGCTAAGATATCAAAATTTTCAAGTTTCACAGATTGCATAGGTCAGAGGTAAAAGTGAAATATCTGTTTAGCAAACCCACAAGTCTTCTAGGAATATTTGCCTCCCTGAATATTATAATACTGATGAGCTACTGTATTATATTTCAGCTATTTGTCAATGCATGTTCACATCTTAAGTATTTGTCAGTGTGTGCTTATGAGTTTATTTTGTTTTCAATATTTATTGTGTGATGAAAGATAAGTTGTTCTATATTTGATCTACTTCATACATTGAACATCTTTCTAGAGCTCTATTTTAGCACCTAGACATTTGTCAAACCTAAGAAAATATAAGAGATTTTATTGGAGTTCTATTCTGGAGTAGACATGGCAAGAACAGAATGTACAAAGTTAGGGACTCCTCAGGCTAGGTTTTTACTCTTTCAGGATTTGAACTTGATCCACATATACTCAGAGCCAGAGCCCAGTGGTGGGGAAGAGGGTACCCCTCCCCTATGGTCCATGGCTCTTCCCTAAAATAGCATATAATTCCAAATCACGTATGGCTTTGAAATGCTTTTACAAATATAATTACATGCACTCTCACACTCAGCTATTCATTTTATCCTGTGCTAGTTTGTATATTTTTCTGGGTCAGTCTTCTAGTTGGCAATTTGAGAGTAGGTAGGAAGTATGGAAGAAATCCTACGTTGTCACAACCTTCAAAATGAAAATATGATGGAATGGAATGGAATGATAAATAATAAAAGTCAAATATAATTTCTAAAAATATTGTTTGAGTGCAAAAACCACTCTTATAATTGCTTTAAAATTGAAATTTCAATAAGCTATAGCATGGTACCATGCAAAAGATACTAGATTTACAGTCAAAGTAACTAGGTCCTAATCCTGGATCTGCCATTGATTAATTAGTTTAAGTTAGTTTAACCTCTCTGAAACTCAGCCAACCCAGGGATTTTTCAGTTTGTCCTTCAAATTGCTATGGCTAGAGGAAACTTACATTTGCAGTGTGTTACATGCTTTGTCAAATGTCTTTTCTATATCAGTAGTTTTATATCTTTTTTTATTGTTACAAAAGAAGATTCTCTTTAGGGAAGAAGGGACTATAGTTAGTTTTGTCTGTGATGTGGGGGGAAAAGCATCAATACAACTTAACATTTTTAAAATTGGTATTGCTATTTGAGTAAAGTATAGCAAAGTTTCCAACGAAAGTTGCTTTGCTCCATTATTTGAACATTTGTAAGGGGATCAAGTTAATATTTTTTTAATCAGCCAAGGACATCAAGGAAGCTGCTGAATTAACTTTGTATCTTGCTTTGAATTGAAACAAAATTTTCAATCTCAACTTTTTAGTCAGGCAAGTAAAATTGCATTGCAGAGAATCAGCACAGAGTTATGTTTTTCTCACTGCATATATGACCAGAACTCGTGCTTGGTCTTTTGTGGAGGTCCACAACAATAATCAAAAGGGGGACACGACGTAAGTGAATTGTAGTCAAATTTCACCTGTGACTGGAGGTCAAATTTTCCATTTGATAATGTGACAGTACAATACAACAAATGAAGTAAGCTTAATATTTCAAGTGTCCTTGGATTCATTGTTATATCCACTAATCTTGATTGCAATCCCCTTTGTGACTTTGTGACTTGGTCTTCAAGAATTGTTAAGGCCCAAAACATTTATTACTCTGAGGTTAACCCAGTGATAAACCTTTCCAAACTTAGCTAGGCTGTTCACTTCCTATCCAAATGACCATATCTGGAGGGGCTCCAGTCATGCTCACTTCACTCTATTTAACCCACGCTCCACACTTTGCTCACTAACAGACTTCTTACCTTGGGGAAACCTCCACCCTGATACTCACTCTCCAGATTAGTAGTTTCCTATCTTAGCCCATCATTTCTTGAGGGACCCCACCCATGACACCCACTCACTCACTTCACTTCCTGCTCCACTCACTCTCCAGATTTCTCCACCTTCTCAACAACTGCCTGACACCATCACTCTTTCCCTAATCCCTTCTTTCCAGTTCCCTTTTTAGAGTTATTTCCCCCCATTAGAATATACTTTCCTTGAGGAAAGGGACTATTTCATTTACTTGTATTTGTAGTCATAGAATTTAGTATAGTGCCCAGCATGTAAATATTTCATAAATGTACTATCTCTTTTGCTAACTAGCTATAGATGGAATGATTCAAAAGTGGAAGGGCTCTTAGAGATAATAAAGGCCTTATAGATGAGGAAGTTGATGTCCAACAAAGTTCATTTGCTTACCCAAAGCTATAATATGGCAATTAGAAGAAAAGAAATTCAAACTCATGTCCTTTAACCCCAAAGGTAGTTTCTTTCCATGGTACCAGGCTTCAGGTAACAGACACAAGCCCTCTAGCTAGAAAGAATTTGAAAGACCTCATGCTTTGCCTTGAGAATCCAAGGGTCTTCCTCACATCCTGGTGATAAGTCTGTAGAAGACTTCACTGGTGGCTTTCCACCCAATAGGAAGAAAAAAAAAGAGAGGTAAAGGAAACAGTCATCAGAAATTTGGGGTGTTTAAGCCCTCTGTAAATACTTTCATTCTGGTGATCCTAGTTAAGATATAAACCCATGAAGTTGTAGGAAAAACCATACTCTCCATAGTCTAAGTTTGATTCCAGATTTTAGGCTCAGTGTCCACTCAATCTTTTTAAAGGAAAAAAAAAACAATTTTTTTTTAATCTGGAGGGTCCTGCTTTGGTAACATCAAAAAAGAATCTCTTCTATCCACTTAATTTAGGTCCACATTATTCAGGCTGTGGCCAGGAGGATGGGATTAGTTATTATATATCTCCCCCACAAACAGCTGGAGGGTAACTCAGTATCAGTTATAATTATGATCTTGCCAAGGATAACTAAGCAGGCATGTTCTTAACTAGTAGAAGCAATAAAGTGGGTCAAGGGTGCATAAATACCTGTAACACATGACATAAGATATATTATTCTATCAAAGCAAAGGAAGGAATAAATTAATTAGTAGTATCTTACTATAGTACCAAGGAGCTATGATGTGGTGGACAGATTGCAGGACCTGAAGTTGGGAAGACATCTTCCTGAGTTCAAATCTGATCTCAAATATTTATTGGCTGTGTGACCCTGGGCAAATCACTTGACCCTCTTTGCCTCAGTTTCATCTGTAAAATGAACTGGAGAAGGAAATGGCAAACCAACCCAGTAGCTTTGCCAAGAAAAAAAAATCCAAATAGCATCACAGAGTCTAAAATGATTGAACAATTGTGATATGAAAGATTACTTTTACCTTTGTACAAGCTAATTAGATAATATTGTGGAAAGCAAAGTGGAATTATAGAACTCTGGGTTTAAATCAACACTTGGCCCTTTAATATTCACATGACTAAACAACTGACTTCACCTTTAGGGCCTAAATTTTCTCATTTATAAAATGAAGAGTCTGGACTGGATAGCTTGTCATGGGCTGAGTCTAACTAATAGTTTAGGTCCAAAATTTGAATAAAATAAGACAAGTGCTAACCATTTAACAAAATGTTTATATAACTGTAAGGCAGGGGAAGAATATTTAAAGCAGGGAAGGGATGTTAGGATGTAGCCTTAATTCCGCCAAGCATAACTGCCTGAACTTGTGTCAGTGTTGGTCACCCAGCTACTGAGGGAGTTGCTCATTCCTTGCTGTCCTGGCTGCTTTGTAGCCCAAGTGATCAAGAAGTTATTTCTATGGTCTATTTCTTAATTCTCTAGGCCAATTACATTTTAAGAAGAATCTCCAAAAACTAGCTTAACTTGCATAGGGCAAAGGAGGTGGAGGGTGTGGATATTATTCCACTCAGCAACTTTTGAGCTCCTTTAAGCTCTAGATCTTTGATTCTATGATCACATGAGTTCCAAACACTGTAAGTGTCCTTACCAATTTTATTTCATAAATAATCATAACATCCTAACAAGTAAAGACACAATGAACATACTCTTTGCTCTTTTTTATTTTTTTTTTAAGCGAGAGATGTGCAGAATGGCTCTAGCATAGACATTCCTTAGTTGTTGATAGTTATCAATTAGTGTAGTATGATGAAACTCAGCTAGCTGATTGTGTGGCTGACAGCTGTTCTCGAACTGCTAAACCTTGCCAGTACCTATGAGACTCTCCCTTTTTCTCATCCTGGCCATTTTCAGCAAGCACACGTGCGTGCACACACACACACACACACACACACACACACACACACACACACACCCCTACCTTTCCCTTGTGATCTTCATATTTCATGGAAATAAAATTAAATTCCCTTCCCTTCTGGAAAAAAAGTTAAAAATTGGGAGGCTTGCTAAATGCAAAAAGAAGTAATAGGACTAAGATCTTGCTGATTTTAGCTACAACTAAATTATGCCTCTGGATTTTTTTTAATAATAACATTTTATTTTTCAAATACATGCAAAGATAGTTTTCAACATTCACCTCTGCAAAATCTTGTGTTCCAAATTTTTCTCCCTCCCTTCCCTCTCCTCTTTCCCTGAAACATAAGCT
Organism: Myrmecobius fasciatus; assembly: GCA_023553655.1. Lineage (NCBI taxonomy): Eukaryota > Metazoa > Chordata > Mammalia > Dasyuromorphia > Myrmecobiidae > Myrmecobius > Myrmecobius fasciatus. Next base: position 33,299 of record JAJPUD010015235.1, read on the forward strand.
ATCTACTATATGCTAAACATGTGCAATTCTTTTAAACATATCTCCTTATTTGTCATGCTGCATAAGAAAAAATTAAATCAAAAGGGAAAAAATGAGAAATTTTAAAAAAACAAGCAAAACAAACAAAAAAAAGTAACAAAAAAGGTGAAAATACTATGCTTTGATCCACATTCAATCTCCGTAGTTGTCTCTCTGGAGGCAGAAGTCTATTGGAAGTGCCGGGAATCACCTCAGAGCCAAGTCCATCACAGTTGGATACATAATCTTCTTGTTGTTGTGTACAATGGTATTTTGGTTCTTACTCACTTCACTTAGCATCAGTTCATGTAAATCTTTTCAACTTTTCTGAAATCAGCCTGCTCATCATTTCTTTTTTTTTTATTAAAACTTTTTATTTGCAAAACATATGTATGGGTAATTCTTCAACATTAACCCTTACAAAGCTTTCTGTTACAAATTTCCCCCCCCCACTCCCCACCCCTCTCCTAGATGGCAGGAAATCCACTACATGTTAATTATGTTAAAATACTTGACAAATTGAATAGATGTATACATATTTCCACACTTATCATTGTTGTGAAAGAAAAATCGTATCTACAAGAAAAAAAAATCAGAGAAAGAAACACAATGCAAGCAAACATCAGTAGAGCTCATCATTTCTTATAGAACAATAATATTTCATTAAATTCATATAGTAGAACCTATTTAGCCATTCTTTAATGGATGGGCATCCATTCAATTTCCAATTCCAATTCCCTACAAAAAGGGCTACTAGAAACATTTTTGCACATTTGGGTCCTTTTCCCTTTTCTATGATCTCTTTGGGATACAGACTCAGTAGAAACACTGCTGGATCAAAGGATATACAGTTTTATAGCTCTTTGGGCATAGTTCCAAATTGCTCTCCAGAATGGTTGGATCAGTTCATAACTCCAACAATGTATTAGTGTTCCAGTTTTCTCACATCCCCTCCAACATTTATCATTATCTTTTCCTATAATTTTAGTCAATCCGAGAGGTGTGAAGTAGTACCTCAGAGTTGTCTTAATTTGCATTTCTCTAATCAATAGTGATTTAGATATGCCTCTGTTTTATAAGAAATATATATATGTGTATATATATATATATATATATATTTACAGTGCGTTCAAGATTGTTGCATTGGCCTAAATCTCTCAATATCTCTGAATACCCCCAAGCAACCAGTACTTTCATTTCTTCATCCAATAAAAAAAAAGGAAAAACTAATCAAAATTATCTGAATGTAACAAAAATTAGACTTCAGAAAAGAATCAGGAATATGGATTCCACTACTAATTTGTAAGGATAGATGGGGAATCATAAACTAAATTTAACACTCCAAGTCAGGATAAGAATCTTAGAGCTGTTTATCCAGGAGAAAAGCAACTATGGCCTAGGAAAAAAAAGTATTGGCCTCAGAGTCAGAAAGATTTAGGAGGGGAGGGAAAGAATAAGCATTTATTGAGCACCTATAATGCGTCCAGTCTTGTGCTAAATGCTTTACAAATATTTCATTTGATCCTCACAACAACCTTGAGAAGTAAGTGTTATTATTACACCCATTTTTCAGTTGAGGAAACTGAAGTAGACAAGAATTAAGTGATTTGGGGCATCTAGGTAGCACAATAGATAGAGCATTGACCCTGCAGTCAAGAGGACCTGAGTTTAAATCTAACCTCCAGACACTGCTTAACTGTGTGACCCTATGCAAGTCACTTAACTCTACCCCCAAGGGGGAAAAATTCAGTAATGTATAACTACTGTTACTATTTTTAAGTAGTTAATATTTAAACCTCGGAACATAAAGCAGTTTGTAGTACTGCTAATTAGGCATTTTATATTTCACTTCAACTTAGTGCTATCTTTACAATTCTGTCAGTAGAAGTCAGACTTGGGGCAGTACTCTTTTCAGGGGCTTATGTCTTCCAAATAAAATTTTATCCTACCCCCAGCCAGCTCTGTTATGATGAAACCTAAATCCTCTGATTAGCTCAAATTTACAAGGTTAATTTCAAGCCAAGAACCAACTCCAGGCACTTGTTGGCCTAAGATGAAGAAAAAACAAACACAAATGAAGCAAAAGCAGCCAGGCAGAAGCATAAACTTGTCTATGCAGGACATGTACTCATGGCTCCACTTAGTCTAGAAAGGAAATAAGAAGAACTGACCCTTCTCCCACTGGGAAATAATTCAAAACAATCCTCATATACTTGGTAGCTAGAAAGGAAGAGATCTCTTTTGTACAGCCACTATATCATCAATTATTTCAGTTCAGCAGCCAGACAAATATTTATAAGTACCCTCTAAAAGTCAGGCATTATATTAAGCTCTAAAGATACAAAGACAAAAAATAGTCCATCTCAAAGAGCTCACAGTCCAATGGAAGAGACAACATGCAAATAACTATATACAAACAGCAATATACAAGGTACTTTGGAAATAATCAAAGAAATAAGAAACGTTTCCCATAGAAAGTGGTATTCTAGCTGGGACATGAAGGAAACAGAGAAAGCAGAAAATGGAGTTGAGGAGAAAGAAAATTCTAGATACAGAGAAAAAAGCCAGTGTGGGAGAAAATAAAAAACCAATAGATGGAATGTTTTGTTTAATCTGGTCAATGTCACTGGATCACAGATTAAATGGAAAAGTATAAGAAGACTGAAAAGGTAGGAAGGGGCAAAGTTATGAAGAGCTTTGAACACCAAAGAGAATTGAAGGCAGAGGTAGGGGCAGAAGGCACTTGAAAGTTGTGAGATGAGAAAGGGAAAAAGGAAAAAAGCTTTCAGTGTGAATGTCCTCAGTTACTTAAATAAAATATGAAGCAAAGTTCTCAATTAAGGGAGTGAATAGCTGGGAAAGTATGGGAGCTTTGAAAAGGAAGAGCAACTATTGTGAGTGGGATGCTTCAGTTAATTAGGGAGATTAAAAAGGATTGCTTTGTAGCAATGAGGGCTCAGGTGAAGATATGTAACAAATTTATAATAGACCCATTAAGCATGATTTTGTAGTTTTCTTTATTCATTCCTCTTTTCAGCAGCAGGTATGAAGAAACAATGACAGTCATTGATGGAAGTAATTCAAGGTTTAGCATTGAGACATCTCCAATATATCAAAAGATCAAGAACCTAAATAAAAAAGGAAACTGTGGAATTGAATTGGTTTACCAAGGGGTCATGATAAGGAAGGAGAGAGAGGACGGAGTATAGCTGGTGGAAACAGGAGTGATGACTTTGGAAAGAAATGAGGAATCAAAGAATTGGAAGTCAAGGTGTGAATGAAGAATAGAGTTTGAGAATGGGAAGAGATGAAATGACAATATATTGTGATCAGATAAAGAAATTTCCTAGTTCATGGGCACGAAAGTGGTATATTTGTGGTTGATAACAAGATCCAGGATATAACCATCTTTGTGTGGGATAGAGAAACAGGTCATATGAAATGAATAAGCTGAATAACTGTGAGTTTAGGGTGTTTAAACAAATAACAGTGTGTATGTTTAAATTCTCTACTTTGAGAACAAGATTGTAAAAGGAAGAAGGCACTAAACTCACTGAGGAAAGAAGAGAAGTTCCCTGGAGGTCAGTAAATAATAGATACTATAATTTTTATTGAGTGATAGATAAAAATTGAATTGTATGGTAGATTGGGAGTTACTGAGTGATTGTGGAAGGGAAATCTAGAAATGGCGATCAAAGTAAAGGGTATTCCATTTCTTCCCCATTTGACCAGTAAGGTACCAGGAAAGGGTGACAAGGGAGACTATATTATTAGGAAGAAGTCAGATCTCAATAAGATAGAAGATGGAAGGAGTGGAAAGGAAAAGATTCAGTATGAAAGCAAATGTGTTGCTTATAGAGTCAACTAAAGGACCCTATAGCAGTGTAAGACCTATCAAACCTAATTGGAAGCAAGCACCAAAGCTCCCACATGGTTGACCAGAACTATGAAGGACATTCTGAGCTTTCTTTTGGGGATGTGAGGTGAGGGTGGAGGAGCAGTGGGGAAGTTATGCTTCAGCTACACTTGAATATCAGAGTTCAGAAGAGGCCAATGGCTGTTATGGCAAATTTTATTATTTTCTTTCTAAGCTACCTTCTCAAATATATCTATATAGTATCGAATATTAATTAAAACTAAAGGTTATTCTTACAGTGATGCCAGATTTTGAATGTCACATAAAGAACTCTGATTACAATATGACAATTGCTTCAACCAAGAGTTTTACTCCAAATTATAATATTTTATTTTCATGTTACTACAATCCTGCAAATTCACAATAGTAAAGTTTTTGCCATTGGTAGTCATGAGTACTTCTCAAAGAACTGGATGGACAAGAGGAAAAAAATTAAAGCATGATCTTAATAACAGGTTAGGTTACTTAGTAATTGATGTTCAATGAAATACATTTTTCATTAATTACTATATGTCCTTAACATTAAATCTGTTGACTATAAGTTAAAAGGCCTTTTGTTTTATCTACTTAACTACCCCTAATCCTATCCCCTTGCTGTCAAAACCCCAAATCTGAATGACTCCTACCATTCATTTCCTTCCTTCCTATTCATGTGCTGCTGAATGGAGTTGGGAGAATTCATACAATTATGTTGATTGGATCCACTACAGATATATATTTTCTAATCTCAACTAAGCCCCCACTGTAACAAGGCAATGATTCAATTCCTCCATAATTAAATTCATTATTCTGTTCTCTACAGTGGCTGTTCCAAACCTCTTACCCTCCTTAAACCTTCCACATCACTTCCTTTTCACATCTT
>JAJPUD010015236.1:0-38092 GCA_023553655.1 Myrmecobius fasciatus
GGGAAATGACAGAATTTGCCTAAGGTCACAGTATAGCAAAAAAAAAAATGGGGTTTGAACCCTAGATACTCTGCTTCCAAGTTCATTTTTCTATTTGTCACACTTCCAGTAAGTCTAGCTTCTGCTTCAGACTGTCTCCAACTACAACTATCTCAATATCAACTATTCTCAAAGCTGGTAGACCTCTCAGCTTGTTGCTTCCCTTCAGGTACCTCTTTATACCACACTAACCATTTAGCTAATAGAGGTAGACAGCCTGATCCTACTTTCTTGGGGTGTACTGGCCTCCCACTTCTGCCAAGGATGGTGCTTCCTCCTCAAGGACATTTTCCAGCACTACATCTATCCTTTAACAGCACTTGCAGGTTGGGTCCCTAGCTTCCTTCACATGTCTGGACTACACCAAATACAACTTATGGAAAAGCTCACCTTTCCATGCAACCTATGGAAAAACCTACCTTTCCATGGCACATCAACCCTAGTTTGGTGATAAGCAGGCAGCACAAAAACCAAATTAGGAAACAGTTAATAAACCTTGATCTAGTCTAGAGGAAAAGGGTGATTTCCTGATGCCATATGATACTCAGGAAAAAAACAAAAAGGGGGAAAAAGATCATCCACATAGTTCCTAAGTAATATTCTATATGGACATCAAAGCAGGTGAATAAATCAAATGATTCAGGGTCTGAAGATGAAAGTGGTTGTTCAAAAGCCTTGTAATACTGGAGAAACTGAGGCAAGATAGAGATCAGAGAGGGTTTTTTAATATAATATTAGTGGAAAGTCTGGACTGGCAGCCAAACAGGATCCATGTCCGACCCCCAGCCAGTGGATGGGACTCTTGTCTCAAAGCATCCAACAACGAGCATGTTCCAGAGATCAGGGAAACAAAGGCAAGGGGGAGAGGGTAGAGCACTGGGGGGATAGAAGTTCCAGGAAAGGACCATAAATTCCAGTTCTGACAAGTTGAGGGTAAGAAAGGATCATAAATTCTGATAAGTTGGGAAGAAGCTAAGAGACACTGAGTCTGAGACCAAATCATTTATGTATTTGAGATAAGTCATTTGGAGTTTTATGACTCTTTGGAATATCAGTGGCCTTAATTATCTCAGTCCTAATGGCGAGGCAGTGGGGGTTGCCACCTGGGAAACTGAGGCAGAACAATTCGGGAAATTGAAACAGAATAATTCAAGGAAATTGGGGCATAAAAGCCTCAAAGTATATTTACCTTTTAGAGGGAGAATGACATTATGAGTCTTGGTGAGAGGATGAAGAAAGGGGAACTATGTAGGATTCTGTGGGAAAGAGGAACTCACTGGAATTTCAGAGGGTATTATAATAAATCCAGATTTAGTTCCCTTCTGAAGAAAGTGGAAGTCTTGAATGCTCTGTGTGTGTGTTTGTGTATGTGTGTGCACGCACACGTGTGTATTTTAACTTTTTATAGGTTCCTATGAGTCCTTGGTCTTCTCAAAGAAAAAACAAAATAATATTGTATCCTGAACTTTAGATAACAATATTCCAGAAACTATTTTATGTAATTTAGCATTAGCCTAATATCATCATTTCTGGCTTAGAGAGGAATGCCCATCTAACAAGATTTTCACATGCCCCCTGACATGACTCTATGTCACAAAGATTTAAGATTATTTATAGGCATCACAATAACAATTAATAATAGATCATATGGTTAATATATATACATAAAGATATATATGTATATATTTAGACAGATAGATAATTCACTTTAAGCTTTGCAAAGTCTTTCACGTGTGTTATCTCATTTAATGCTCATGAAAATGCTACTGAGTTAGGTCCCCTTATTGTCCAATGGTCTTTTCTCAATTCTTACTCTCCTCAGCCTCTTTGCAACCTTTAATACCAATCACCCTTTCCTCCTCCTTTTAGGTTTTCAGGACATCTTTCTCCCAGTTCTCCTTCTACCTTTCTAACCATGCTTTTTCAGTTTTCTTCGCTTGTTCCTCATCCATATTATTATTTGTATTTTCTGTGGTATGAAATAAGGGTATTTCACACTCAACTGTCTTTTTTTATTAAAGCTTTTTATTTGCAAAACATATGTATGGGTAACTTTTCAACATTCACCCTTACAAAGCTTTCTGTTACAAATTTACCCTCTTAGCCCCCACCCCTTCCCTAGATGGCAGGATATCCACTACATGTTAATTATGTTAAAATACTTGAAAAATTGAATATGTATACATATTTTTACAGTAATCTTGCTGTGCAAGAAAAGTCAGATCTACAAGCCAAAAAAAAATCAGAGAAAGGAAACACAATGAAAGCAAACATCAATAGAGAGCATGGAAATGTTATGTTGTGGTCCATATTTCATATCCCTCTCTCTGGTATATATGGCTTTCTTCACCGAACAATAGGAACTGGTTTGAATCACCTTATTGTTGAACAGAACTATGTCTATCAGAATTGATCATCATATAGTCTTATTGTTGCTGTGTACAATGATATCCTGGTTCTGCTCACATCTCTCAGCATCAGTTCATGCAAGTCTCTCCAGGCCGCTCTGAAATCGTCCTGCTGGTCGTTTCTTACAGAGCAATAATATTCCATAACATTCATATACCATAATTTATTCAGCCATTCTCCAATTGATGGGCATCCCTTCAGTTTCCAGTTTCTAGCCACTACAAAAAGGGCTGCCACAAACATTCTTGCACATGTGGGTCCCTTTCCCTCCTCTAAGATCTCTTTGGGATATAGGCCCAGTAGAAACACTGCTGCATCAAAGGGTATGCACAGTTTGATAACTTTTTGAGCATAGCTCCAAATTGCTCTCCAGAATGGTTGGGTCCATTCACAGTTCCACCAACAATGTATCAGTGTCCCAGTTTTCACACATCCCCTCCAACATTCGTCATTATCTTTTCCTGTCATCTTAGCCAATCTCACAGGTCACACTCAATTGTCATGTGCTAACTTGAAGATCTATAAAGAAAAGGGAAGGGAAGAGGAAAATTTTTTTATTAAGCACCTACTATAAAGCAAGCACTATGCTTTGTGCTCTTCAAATATTATTTTATAATATTTGAAAATTTGGGAGTTTACAGTTGAGAAACTGAGACTCATAGTGTGTAAATGATTTGCCAGGGTCATATAGCTGGTAAGTGTCTAAATCTTGATGTGAATTCAGGTCTTCCTGACTCCAGGCCCAGTGTTTCCTTTATTGTACCCACCTAACAGTATGGAAATTGGAGTTCCTTTTACTTACATTCAGGGACGCTTAAAACAAAAGCTATATTTAGAACTGTTTAGAGATTTCCTAGGAGTTACTCTAGTTGAAGGAAATTAGACAAAGAAAGAAATGGTCCTTTTTAGTCATTCCCTAAAGTTGGCCTCAAAAGTTAAGTGACTTGCCCAGGATCACACAGCTAGTAAGTCTCACTGACTCCAAGACCTGTTTCCTATATATTGCACTTTGCTACCATTCAAAACTTAACTGAGTTTTATACACAGCTGAGAATTTTTCCCTTTAAAAATTAAAACTGAAAACCAGGAATACTTATATTCTTGACTTCAAATCTAGCCTCAAACACAATAAGTGTTAATAATAATAATAATAAGCTAATAAAGCTGTGCAAACTGTTGTGCCACAATTCTCCTGTCTGTTTCCCTGAATTATTCTGCCTCAATCTCTCTGGTGGCAAACTCCCCTTCCTGACCATTAGGACTGAGATAATTGGGGCTGCAGAGTTATGGCCACTGACATTCCAAAGAGTCATAAAACTCCAGATGGCTCATCTCCAATGTTTGAGCAAACCTTTCTGGTCTCAGACTCAATGTCTCCTAGCTCCTATCAGAATTTATGATCCTTCCTCCATACCCCCAACTTGTCAGAACTGAATTTATGGTCCTTTCCTGGAACTTCTATCCCCAAGTGCTCTACCCCTCCTTCTGTCTTTGTTTCCCTGAGTGCCAGAGCCCTATAAGAGTCCTCGAAGCCCCTCATTCCATGGGTTGGATGCTTTGAGATCCAGGCAGCTGGCTAATATGGCTGCCAGTCCAAATTCTCCACTACTATCAATAAACTATTAAAAATCTCTAATCTCTATCCTGCCTCAGTTTCACTGAGCATTACAGAACCTGGGCAAGTTACTTAAAATCATGTTTATCTCAGTTTCATCAAAGGAAATGACAAGCCACTCCAGTATCTATCTTTGCTAAGAAAACCTCAAATAGAGTCATGAAGAGTAAGATTCAACTGAACAATTTCTGAGATTTAAGATCTAGGTGTAGGAACAAAGTTTACATGTGTGAGTCAGATGTGAAGCAAAGAAAAGGATACATAAAATTCTAACAGTAATTAATAATTGGAGATTAACCAAGTACCAAAGTGTATGGCACAAGCAAGCAGAGACCACATGGCCCAGAGATCTGTAATATTCAAATATTAAAGGAGGATGTTAGTCTACCCAAAAGTGTCAAACATACAGCAAAAGTACTGAACATTCCTGAACTAGATTAAAATGAAACTAGGAAATTTTTAACAAAATAAAATTTAAAAATACAAAAGAATGTAAATAATATTAATATGCAGTTTTCAATATATAGCCCACAGAGATCCTTACATATGGTTTAATGGCACCATTTCTATGAAAGTTTGACACCATTGGTCTATATAAAATCTAAAGCTCCTTTTAAAGTAACTATATGTCCAACTAGGCCAAAACAAATAAGGATTTGCCTCAAGAGCATAGAAGTTTAGAGGGTTTGAGCAGCACAGACAATCCTTTATGTAAAAATTTGCAGTCCTTCAGTATGATAATCAATCAAGTATTCACTAATCATTTTCTATGTGCCAGACAATGTGCTAGGAGCTGGGGATACAAAAACTAAAGGACAAAGACAAAAATAATTCCTTCTAACAAAGAGCCTCCATTCTAGTAGGGAAGACAATGAATACAATAATCTATATTTATTGTATTCAGTATAAATATAAAGTATATATAAATATTTACATAAATTTATATATGTAATATATATTTATATATATTATGTAATATATGTACGTATATGTAACATAAGTAATATGTAAAATATATTTACATATATTTATATATAAATATATAAAGCATATATATATATAAATATAAAGTATATATGTTTTGGCAGTATAAATATAAAGTAAATGACTGTGAATGCATATTAAACATTTAAATACAAAGTAGTTTGGAAGCAAAAGCACTAGAAGTTGAAGAATCAGGAAAAGCTCTTGCCAAAGATAGTGATGTGATTACTGCAGGTTTGAGCAAAGATGACTGAACACACATTATCTGAGCAATAAAACACGGCAGATTGTGGCTTTCTAGACAATTAATATATGCCTGGTACAGAATAAGACTTAAAAAAGAGAGGGACTCTGATGCAGAGATTGAGAAGGCACACATTTCAAGCACTTAGGATGCCCAATCCAAAGGTACAGGGATAGGAGATGGGATGTGAAAGATAATAGGGCTGTATATGAGAAACAGAGAGAATTCTGCTTTAACTAGATTTCAGAGTATAAGAATGTGAGTCATTTCCATTTAGGATAGAAAGATACATTAGAGTCTGGTTGTTTAGGGCTATAAAAAAAAAAAGCTCAACTGAAGAAGGAACTTATTTATCAAGAACACTTAGTTAAAAGTGTGGACAGCTAAGTGGTGCAATGGACAGTGTCCAGCTTAAAGCCAGGAAAACTTAACTGACCTTAAGACATTTACTAGCTGCCTGACTCTGGCAAATAATACACTCTGTCTCAACTTCCACATCTCTAAAGTGGGGATGATGGCACCTACCTCCCAGAGTAGGTATTTCAAATGAAATAGTAATTGTAAAGCATTTATCACAGTGTCTGGAACAAATTAAATATTATCTAAACATTAGCTTTTATTAACACTAGTATTAATATTAAAATAGGAAACTTCTACATGCTGCACATGGGTGACACTTCAAATAAGTTACTCTTTAGGTGTGTCCCATCTGGCTCTTTTCTCCCCTGGACAGCAGCCTTCCTAGTACCCTAAAGTCTCTGACCATAGGGACAAAATCAGTCTCTCACCCCTTTTTCTTAAGTTCTGCGAGCATGTGCTGCTTGTCTCAGATACATTTGGTGCCTTTTTTTGCTGATTTTGACTCTAATGGTAATAACAGTACTAACCAATTAGTCATAGTGTTGTAAATAACGAGATCTTCTAACAAGTGGTGAAATTCCAATTTCATCAGAGGAAAAGAGGCCAAAGGATCATAAAGTATTTGCCAAAATCAGATAGAGAGGCCCGAAACCTGAGGATCACAACTCAAAAAGCCCTTTGCTCAGTAGAATTTAAATGAGGCTGCTGCTGTCTTTGGAGGTTGGCTGGAAGCACCATTGTTTTAATAGGATTTCAATGGAAATCCATTCAACAAAGTTGCAGATGGAAAGGGAGTTTTGTTAGGAAATAGCCAGCAATTGCTAAGGGCATAGGGTGACTCTCATTTGTAAATCCTACTTCAAAGAAACAAAAAGCTGCTTTGTGCCCAGTGTAGCTCTTAAATTGTTGCTCTTCTGGGTGGTTAAAGTCATTTAGCCTTTTCTTGCCTTCTTATCCCACCCCAGGCATACATTAATTGCCTAGAAAGGCATAGCCTGTCATGTTTTATTGCTCAAATAATATATGTTCAATCATCTCTGCTCAAATCTGCAGTAATTTAACAATCGCATCACTTATATGGTGTACATAATGAAGCTATTTGGAGTGGTAAACTCATCTTAACCCCTCACTACCCACTAAGTAAGGCTCTTTTGTGTTCCCAAAACCACTTAGCACAGAAGAGCTGTATCTCATAATGAAATCCTAACATACCACATAGGATTGTTTGTAAATTAGCCTGTGTGGGAGTAAACTGGAGAACACGGTATAAGAAACTGTCATCCACAAGGATAGGATAAAAAGATGAGTTATCCAGAGGTTTACTGATGTACGTGATAATGTTAGAAAAAATTGACTGGGATTTTGGCAAATAGCAAGGGACTAAATTTCTAACAAATTTGTTCTGTAACAAATTGCCAATAGCAGTTGATCAATCAACCCAAACTTTCTTTTTAACCTGCTTTTAAAATTTGTAATTCCAAATTCTGTACCTCCCTTTCTCTTTCTTCCTCCCTGAGATAGTAACCAGTCAGATACATGGTGCAATCATGTAAAACATTTTCATCTTAGTTATTTTGTACAAGAAGACAATTTAAAAAAAATGAAAGAAACAAAGTGAAAAATAACATAGTTTGCTTTGTATTTGGATAATATCAGTTTTCTAGAGGTGAACAGTATGCGTCATCATTAATTTTTTGGATAGTCTTGGATCATTATCTTGCTGACAATAGTCATTCATCAGACAGACATATTACTGTGTACAATGTTCTCCTGATTCTGCTCACTTTACTTTTCATCAGTTTATGTAAGTCTTTCCAGGTTTTTCTGAAACCATCCTGCTTGTCAATTTTTATAGCACAATAATATTCCATCACAGTCATATACCACAACTTGTTTAGCCATTCCCCAATTGATTAATCAACCCAATATTGATTAAGTAGAAGTGATCACTGAGAAAAAAAATTGTAGCAATTATCTCTGATAAGATATGAATCCAATATATAGAGGAACCAACACAAATATATAACACCAAGAGCCATTCCCCAATGGATAAGTGATTGAAGAGTATGACTAAAAAGTTCTCAAAATAAGGATTGCAAATAATTAATAATCATAGAAAAGACTGATCCAAGTTACTAATATTGTTTTTTTTTGCTTTCTGCTGAGGCAATTGGGGTTAAGTGACTTGCCCAGGGTCACACAGCTAGGAAGTGTCTGAGACCAGATTTGAACTCAGGTCCTCCTGACTTCAGGGCTGGTGCTCTAACCACTGCACCACCTAGCTGCCCCACCAAGTTACTAATATTAAGAGAATGTAAACCAAAATAATTCTTAAGGTTTCACTTCTCTCTCAGCAAACTGGCAAAGATGACAAAATATGGAAATAGTCAATGCTGGGAATGCGGAAGGGGTTAGTTACAAAGAGATGGACATACAAATATATTGTTGATGGAACTGTGAATTGGACCAACCATTGGAAAAAATAATTTGGAATTATGCAAAGAAAGCAGCTAAAAGATCCATAACTTTTGACTGAGATCTAATTGCTAGGTATATATACTAAGGAAGTAAAGACAAAAAAAAAAGTCCCACATACATCAATATGTTATAACAACACTTTCTGTAGTAGCAAAAAATTAGGAAACAGGTAGGTGCCCATGGGCAGCTGGAAGGCTCAGATCTGGAATCAGGAAGACCTAAATTCAAATCCAGCCTCAGAAACTTACTAGATTGTGATCTTGGTCAAGTCACTTCACCTCTGCCTAGGAGGCAGTTAAGTGGCTCACTGGATAAAGTGTTAGACCTGTAGTCAGGAAAATTCGAGTTCATATACATACTCAGACACTTACTGTGTGACCCTCAGGCAAGTCACTTAAACTCATTTTGCCCAGAGAGCCATTAGAGAAAAAAATCCAGTATCTTTGCTAAGAAAACTCTCTGGATTGTATGGTCTCTGGGGTCACCAAAAGTTGGATACAACTAAATGACTGAACATCAACAAAGATGCTTATCATAGTACATTATTGTCATGGAATACGACTGTGCTGTATGAAATAATGTGATTAATAGAGACAGACAAAGATTTCTATGAACTGATGCAAAGTGAATTTAACAAAACCAGCAAAAAAATATATACATATTGATTACAGCAATGTAAACAAAAAAAAAAGAAAAAACTAGAAATTTGGGGTAAAAATGCTATCCCTGACAAAATCATTTTTCAGAGATCTCATAAAGTAAAGATTAGAAGTTTATTAGAATGTCTCAAGATTCTGGGGAGTCCTTCCCTTCCCCCCACCCAGGCAAGTCAGGAAGGAAGGAGGCCACCCTAGCCAATTTAGAAAGGTGTTTTTATATGTGGAGAAGTTACAGGTGCTCAGGGCCTGCCCCCCTCCTGTCAATCTCCAGAACAAAGTATTTCCTGCTTCCCTGCTTGCTTATCACCACAATACTAGCTTAGCTATTCTGTTATAGAAGCTTTGCTCAAACCCAGCTTTATCACAATACACATTAAGCCTGCCTGACATTGTTGACTTCACAGATATTTGCCAGTCTTATTGCAAATAGGATTCTGTCTGCCTTTGATATTCTAAAAAGCCATTTAGTTATCGATTCCCTATGAAAAACTACTCTAATCTCTCACAATTATCACCCTGAGAATTCCTCAGTTTCCCATTCCATTCAAATTAAATGGTATGAAATTATGACTGACATTAGCCCCAAAGAAATGTGACAATATACTTCCTTCCCCAATTTGCAAAGTTGGGGGACTGCAGATGTGAGCACTCTATATAATGTCAGATTTCGTAGATTTGCTTATTAATTTTGCTAAACTTTTTGCCCCTATTTTTTATCCTTTGTTATAGGTGATGATTCTCTGGGAAGGGGAATGATATTTTGGGAAATGAAGGAAGTGAAAAAAAATGAAATATATCAATATTTTATTTAAATTATAGATTACACAAAGATAAAGCAATTAGCTAACATCATGAATAAGAGAATTTAGATGCCAAATGATTTTGATAGAATAGAGTAGAGGACTAAAACTAACAAGATGAAATTTAATGTATTACTAGAAAATCTGGCATATAGGTTCAAGAAACCAACTTCGTTAGACAGGTTTGTCTGAGGGAAAAAAAGTTTTAATAAACTGCAACCTCTGTATGAGTGGATAATATACTATGTTAATTCCTCCACCCTCAACCTCCTAAAAAGCCCTTATGTAATCTTGGGCTACATTAAAAGAAAAATACATTTCTGAAATAAGGAGATGATAGTCACACTGCCTTTCGTCCTGATCTTACTATACCTGGAGTATTATAGTCAGTTCTGGGCACACCAATTACAAATAACACTGATAAGCCAGAAAACATTCAGGTTTACCAAGAGTTAAAGGCCTAGAATCCACACATTTAACAAATAAAGGAAACAAGGGCATTTAGCATGGAAAAGATTAGACTATATTATAGATTTCTCCAAGTATTTAAAGGGCCATTATAGAGAAGAGGAATTCATTTATTCTTCTTGACTCCAAAGTACAGAATTAGGAGTAATGGAGAGAAGTTTTAAAGAGTCAAATTTAGGCTTGAGGTTGGGAAAAATTTCCAAAAACAATTACAACTTTTCAAAAATAGAATGGGCTGCCTTAAGAAGTAGTGAGTGAGTGCCCTCTCACTAGAGCTCTTCAAGCAAAAGTTAGATGATCACTTGGTTATGTTGGCATGGAAATTTTTTTTGCAAATATGAGTTATCCAAGATGATTCCTGAAGTTCTTTCTGACTCTAGAACTTTGTGTAATTCTTACATGTCTAGCTTCCTTCAGGGCTCAATTCAAGTGCCTCTGCCTATATGAGATCTCTTGGGTTCTCCTCACCCAGTTATTAGTGTTCTATCCCTGCTGAAAGTTCTTTGTTCAGGTCACTACAACCACCATTCTCTTCCAGGAAAAGGTAAACTCTTTGATGTCTGTATTTTTTTTTTGTTTTTGTGTTTGTATCCACTGACCTATCACACTGATTTAGCAACCTATTTTTTGGCTAATTTAGCTCAGATTTCCAACCTTGCTTACCCCAGCAACTGCTGTAGTTGATAGGCTTTGGTAAAGGGCTGAACATAGGTACAGTGGAAAGAACCCTAGACTTTGTCAGATGTAGATTTGAGTCCTAGCCTCATTCCTTATTAACTATGAGGCCTTGGGCAAATCACCTTCTCTCTCCAGCCGTTTCTCTTCTGTAAAGTTTGGTATATTAAATCCAGCACTGTCTACTTCACAGAAAGATAATTTAGTATATAAAGTGCTATTTAGCTATAAAGTAATGGATTAGTTATTATATTGGTGTTATTGGGATTTTTTTTTTTGGGGGGGGGGTGCTGAGGCAATTGGGTCTTGTCCAGGGTCACAAAGTTAGTAAGTGTTGTGTCTGAGACCAGATTTGAACCGTGTTATTGTTTTCATTCTTTTGTTCTGTATTCTTTCCCATCTGTGACAAAGACCCCTGTCTGAATCTATTCTTCTCACCTGCCAATTGGTCAATTTACAATCACAAATCTCCCATGTTCTTTCCTCTTTCTTGAATTCTATTTTTGAAGGAAGTTTCCAACTTTATTCTTTCTTCCTGTTTTCAGGCTCCTCATAATTCCTTTAATAATTTACCATTTTGTCCCTAAGGCCTCAATGGAGGTAATATCTAACCTCCTACATTTATTTAAACACCATGGATTAATTCCATTTTCTTTACATCTCTCTCCCTCCTTCACATACAATACAATTCAGTATCTTCAAAATAACTCTCGTAGACTTCTATTATACTTTTGAAACACTTAAGACCCCATATTTATATGAGTACAGAAAACTCCCAAGCAAGGGATGTGGGAATTATTCTTTCATATGGTTAGCTTTAGGTTTTTGCTTTGTTTTAAGATTAATTTTGGAATGCTTCCCAGGGACACTGTGGGGAAATGCAACTGCCAGGCACATGCTTTTGTAGAAGTGAAAAATCTTGTTTTCCTGATACATATACTTCAATCTCAACTCAGTTCTTGATCTTTAGCTGACAAATTTGGCTAACAAGGTTTATTTCACCACTTCTGCTTCCCCAAGATACTTGAATTACCGCCTTCTGCTACCATACTCACTTCTGGGGATGTAATAGGACTGACCTGGAAGATAAATTATGAAAAAAAAATGTTCTAGCTCAGAGGTGTGAGAGGTGCAGAGTATATGAAAGTCTGAGTGACAATTAGCATTAAAACGATATAGTTTGGACTCCAGGTTTCATTTACCTTAAAGACATCCCTTGGTTACTCACAAAAACTGAAATTTCTAGAAAGCTAGGTGGTACACTGAATAGAGTATCAAACCTGAAATTAGGAAGACTCATCTTACTGAGTTAAAATCTGGCCTCAGACACTTACTAGCTATGTGACTCTAGCTTAACCCCATTTGCTTCAGTTTCCTCTTCTGTAAAATGACTAGAAAATGTCAAACCACTCCAGCATCTTTGCCAAAAAAAACTCTAAATGGGGTCATAACGAGTCATGTAGACTGAACAAGAAAGCTATTTTCTTTCTTAAAAAAAATTCTTTTTTATTGTGAATTCAACAGTCATCAACAATCATAAACATTTTTAAAAAACAAGAGAAAAGAGGCTTATAAATAAAAAGAAAACCAACTACAAACTTCCTCAATATTGTCTTTTTAAAAGAAATGTGTATATGTGTGTATATTTGTACATATATATACATACACACAAATATATTTATACATTAGTTTATCAAAGTATTGCTGTGCCCTCTTTGGCACACTCCTTCCATGTACCTTGTAAAATACACACACACATATGGTTTGTGTGTGTGTGTGTGTGCATGCATGTGTGCATCTATCACTATCCATCAATTCAACTCTCTACTCACCTTCTAATAGAAAAATTTTCTTATAACAAATATAAGTCAAGGAAACCCAAATATACCCACTGGCCATGTCTGAGAATGCATTTCTGCTATTACCTCTTTACCAAGAGGCACAAGACAGGCTTCAGCAATTGCAACACTGGAGCATGTTTGGGCTAGAGTTCTGAAGTTTTTTTAAGAGTTGTTTCTTAAAAAAACTCTTTTTTCCAGAGAAAATCTAAGTATTGAAAATCACAGGATCATAGCTCTAAAGCTGGAAGAGAAAATTCCATGTAGTAACTAGTAGAGCTATGACTGAAACTCAGGTAGTCCAATACTCTTTCATATATTTTATTTATGTATGTATATACATATATACACATATATGTATATATACACAAACACACATATTTTAAATTTTCATATATATTTTAAATTCTCCCTCCTCCCCTCTCCATTGAGAAGGCAAAAAGCCACAACATTAGAAATATGTATAATCATGTAAAACAAACTTGCACATTTTTTATGATTTATATAATATAATGTTCTTCCCACTGTAATATATTTCTCTCCTAGGCCAATGCCCAGGGAAGAAAAATGTTTTTAAGGCTTAAAAAGTTGTTAGCTCTATCCTTAAACAGTAAATCTAAATTAGAGTTCAAATCTAAGTTTAAAATTTTCTAATACTGTAATTCTCAGCTTTATTGGCATAATTATTACCAGTGGTCTTTCTATCAGACAAAGTCTGAACTCTCCAAAGCAAACCTACCTCTACAATTCTGATAATAACGGAATAATGATAAATCAGGCTCACCTGATCTTATTTCAAAATACCCTAATTATAAAAATTTGGAACCAAGGGATGTTTTAGACAGATACTATTAAAAATAGATTAACTGGGGGCAGCTAGGTAGCACAGTGGAGAGAGCACCAGCCCTGAAGTCAGAAGGATCTGAGTTCAAATTTGGTTTCAGACACTTAACATTCCCTAGCTGTGTGACCCTGGGCAAGTCACTTAACCTCAATTGCCTCAGCAAAAAAGCAAAAAAAAAAAAAAAAAAAAAAGAATGGATTAACTGTCCTATTCCTTTTTATAACCAGGCCCCAGTATTCAGGCATAGTAAGCATTCTAGATGATATGTTGCAAATCTGGGTAGAACAAAGTATTTTCTTTCCTTCTGGGAAAAAATAGAGAAGAACTAATTGCAAATAAAATTATCTTCCCAATCTCTTTTTTCTCCCTGGCCAGTGAAGGGAAAGCTCTAAAATACAAATTCATTTGGCACCTTAGAGCTACATGATAAATTGAAATAATCATATAGTGTCAAATGACCTAATTTTCAGAAAAAAAATCATTCAATTTAAACTTCCATTTTTTTCAGTTAACTTTGCAATTAACCTTGCTATTGCTTCAATCACTTATACTTAAACCAACTAAGGAACAGTTCAACCTTACAGAAGCTTTTAGACCATAGTAAGTATTTTATTAAAAACTGAACTTGAAATTTTTTTTTTAATTTTTATTTTATTTGCATAACATATGTGTGGGTAATTCTTCAACAATAACCCTTACATAGCTTTCCGTTACAAATTTTTCCCCCAACTCCCCACCCCTCCCCGAGATGGCAGGATATCCACTACATGTTAATTATGTTAAAATATTGGCAAATCGAATATATGTATACATATTTCCAAGCTTATCATTGGTGTGCAAGAAAAATCTTATCTACACAAACGATATATCAGATAAAGGAAACACAATGTAAGCAAACATCAATCAAGGAGTATGAGAATGTTATGTTGTGGTCCACATTTCGCATCCCTCTCTCTGGGTGTATATGGCTTACTTCAGTGAACAATTGGAGGTGGTTTGAAACATTTCATTGTTGAAGAGAGCCATGTCCGTCAGAATTGATCGTCATATAGTACTGTTGTTGCCGTGTATAATGATCTCCTGGTTCTGCTCATTTCACTCAGCATCAGTTCATGTAAGTCTCTCCAGGCCTCTCTGAAATCATCTTGCTGGTCATTTCTTACAGAACAATAATATTCCATAATATTCATATACCATAATTTATTCAGCCATTCTCCAATTGAAGGGCATCTATTCAATTTCCAGTTTCTAGCCACTACAAAAAGGGCTGCCACAAACATTCTTGCACATGTGGGGCCTTTTCCTTCCTTTATGATTTCTTTGGGATATAAGCCCAATAGAAATGCTGCTGGGTCAAAGGGTATGCACAGTTTGATAACTTTTTGAGCATAGCTCCAAATTGTTCTCCAGAATGGCTGTATCCGTTCACAGCTCCACCAACAATGCATCAGTGTCCCAGCCCTCCCACAACCCCTCCAACATTCATCATTAACTTTTCCTGTCATTTTAGCCAATCTGACAGGTGTGAAGTGGTATCTCAGGGTTGTCTTGATTTGCATTTCTCTGATCAATAGTGATTTGGAGCACCTTTTCATATGACTATAAATAGTTTTAATTTCATCCTCTGAAAATTGTCTGTTCATATCCTTTGACCATTTATTGATTGGAGAATGGCTTGAATTTTTATAAATATGAGACAATTCTCTATATATTTTAGAGATGAGACCTTTATCAGAACCCTTAAATGTAAAGATGATTTCCCAATTTATTGCTTCCCTCCTAATCTTGTCTGCATTGATTTTGTTTGTACAAAAACTTTTTAACTTAATATAGTCAAAGTTATCTATCTGGTTTTCAATTAAAAGTTCCAGTTCTTCTTTGGACATAAATTTATTCCATCTCCACAGGTCTGAGAGGTAAACTATATTATGTTCCTCTAACTTGTTTACAAAATCACTCTTTATATCCAGATCATGAACCCATTTAGATCTTATCTTGGTATGTGGTGTTAGATGTGGGTCAAGCCCTAATTTCTTCCACACTAGTTTCCAGTTTTCCCAGCAGTTTTTGTCAAATAGTGAATACTTATCCCAAAAGCTGGGGTCTTTGGGTTTATCAAAAACCAAATTGCTATAGTTATTGCCTAGTTTGTCTTGTGATTCTATCCTATTCCACTGATCGACTACTCTATTTCTTAGCCAGTACCAAATGGTTTTGATGACCGCTGCTTTATAATATAGTTTTAGATCTGGTACAGCAAGTCCACCATCTTCAGCCTTTTTTTGCATTAATCCCCTTGAAATTCTAGACCTTTTGTTTTTCCAAATGAACTTTGCTACTATTTTTTCTAGATCTGTAAGATAATTTCTTGGGAGTTTGATTGGTATAGCACTAAATAAGTAAATTAGTTTGGGTAGTATTGTCATTTTTATTATATTCGCTCGTCCTACCCATGAGCATTTTAAGTTTTTCCAATTGACTAGGTCTGATTTGATTTGTGTGGAAAGTGTTTTGTAATTTAGTTCATATAGTTCCTGACTATCCCTTGGCAGATAAATTCCCAAATATTTTATACTATCAACAGTTATTTTGAATGGAATTTCTTTTTGTATCTCTTGCTGCTGAACTTTATTGGTAATATATAAAAATGCTGATGATTTATGTGGATTTATTTTGTATCCTGCCACTTTGCTAAAGGTGTGAATTGTTTCTAGTAGTTTTTTAGTTGAGTCTCTAGGATTCTCTAAGTATACCATCATGTCATCTGCAAAGAGTGATAATTTGGTTTCTTCACTACCTACTCTGATTCCTTTTATCTCTTTTTCTTCTCTTATTGCTAAAGCTAACATTTCTAATACAATATTAAATAGTAATGGTGACAGTGGGCAGCCTTGTTTCACTCCTGATCTTATTGGGAATGGTTCTAGTTTGACTCCATTACATATGATGCTTGCTGAAGGTTTTAAGTAGATACTACTTATCATTTTAAGGAAAAGCCCATTTATTCCTATACTCTCCAGTGTTTTTAATAGGAATGGGTGTTGGATTTTATCAAAGGCTTTTTCTGCATCTATGGAGATAATCATATGATTTTTATTAATTTGGTTATTAATATAATTGATTATGCTAATAGTTTTCCTAATATTGAACCAGCCCTGCATTCCTGGTATAAATCCTACTTGGTCATGATGTATTATCCTGGAGATGACTTTCTGTAATCTTGTTGCTAAAATCTTATTTAAAATTTTTGCATCAATATTCATTAGGGAAATGGGTCTATAGTTTTCTTTCTCAGTTTTCTCCCTACCTGGTTTAGCTATCAGCACCATATCTGTGTCATAGAAGGAATTTGGTAGTACACCTTCTTTCCCTATTTTTTCAAATAGTTTATATAGTATTGGGATTAATTGTTCCTTGAATGTTTGGTAAAATTCACATGTAAATCCATCTGGTCCTGGAGATTTTTTCTTAGGGAGTTGATTAATAGCTTGTTCTATTTCTTTTTCTGAAATAGGGCTATTTAAATAATTTATTTCCTCTTCTGTTAATCTGGGCAATCTATATTTTTGTAGATACTCCTCCATTTCATTTACATTCTCAAATTTATTGGCATAAAGTTGGGCAAAGAAACTCCTAATTATTACTCTAATTTCCTCTTCATTGGAGGAAAGTTCTCCCTTATCATTTTTGAGACTAATAATTTAATTTTCCTCTTTTCTTTTTCTAATCAAATTAACTAAAGGCTTATCTATTTTGTTGGTTTTTTCATAAAACCAACTCTTACTTTTATTTATTAATTCAATAGTTTTCTTATTTTCAATTTTATTGATCTCCCCTTTAATTTTCAGAATTTCCAATTTGGTATTTAATTGAGGGTTTGTAATTTGGTCTTTTTCTAGCTTTTTTAATTGTAAGCCCAGTTCATTAATCTTCTCCTTCTCTGTTTTACGCAAGTAAGCATCTAGAGATATAAAATTACCCCTTATAACCGCTTTAGCCGAGTCCCACAAATTTTGGTATGTTGTCTCATTGTTGTCATTCTCCTGGATGAAATTTTCGATTGTGTCTATAATTTGCTCTTTCACCCATTCGTTCTTCAGGATTAGATTATTTAATTTCCAAATAACTTGTGGCCTATTTTCTCCTGGCCTTATATTACATGTGAGTTTTATTGCATCATGATCTGAGAAGGATGCATTTACTATTTCTGCTTTTCTGCAATTGATTTTGAGGTTTTTATGCCCTAACACATGATCAATTTTTGTATAAGTTCCATGAACCCCTGAGAAAAAAGTATACTCCCTTCTATTACCATTCAATTTCCTCCAGAGATCTATCATACCTAACTTTTCTAGCCTTTTGTTAACCTCCCTAACTTCTTTCTTATTTATTTTGGAATTTGATTTATCTAATTTTGAGAGAGCAAGGTTGAGATCTCCCACTAGTATAGTATTACTGTCTATTTCTCCTTGCATCTCTCTTAACTTCTCCTCTAGGAATTTGGATGCTATACCACTTGGTGCATATATGTTAAGTATTGATACTGCTTCATTGTCTATGGAACCCTTTAGTAAAATGTAGTTTCCTTCCTTATCTCTTTTAATTAGATCTATTTTTGTTTTTACTTGATCCGAGATAAGGATTGCTACCCCTGCCTTTCTTTGTTCACCTGAAGCATAGAAGATTCTGCTCCAGCCCTTTACCTTCACTCTGTATGTATCTCTATGTTTTAGATGTGTTTCTTGTAAACAACATATTGTAGGATTCTGGCTTTTAATCCAGTCTGCTACCCGCCTGAACTTGAAATTTAATGATACAATGTGCTAAAAATTTTGTGCAACAATTTCTTTTGATAATGGAAATAACTGAATAATTTTTTTAAGTTTCAACTTTAATTGTAAATAAGTTAAATAACTGTAAAAAAAAAAAGTTTCAACAAAATTGTAAATAACACTTGCCAGTACTTAGTTAAAATCTACTCAAAAATATTTGCCATTATGCAATGCTTTTGAGCTTGAAGAATATTTGAACAAAATGAAGAATGAATCTTGTTTCTTCCACTTAAAAGTCTCTAAAAATCTTGCATCCCAAAGTGGGGCTAGGGGAAAAGTGGATATTTTTCTCTGTTTCAATTTGCATTTGGAAACTATGAGCCCAGGTGAAATGATCGTGTTTAGGAGCAAAGGGCCAGAGAGACATCTAGTGGTTGGACCAAGGGACTAGAAATCCAGCTGATTGGGATCCCATTTGTTTCTTAGGACTTTTGCTGCATATTTGAGAGAAATTAACATCTCTTTGTTCTCCTTTACAAAGTGAAAAACCTGGGATCATATATAGGGAGTTAGAAGGGATCTCAGAGGCATCTAGTCCAACATCCTCATTTTATGAGGAAATTGAGGAACAGAGAAGGTAAGTGACCTGCCTGCCCGAGATATAACATAAGCAGGACTTAGAACCTGCCTGGGCTTCAGATTATTCCAGGACTTTTATCAGCTCTCAGCTTGGGGCTATTGGTTCAGCATGAGAGATCGTGTAAATAGCTAAGTCTCTTGATGCTGCTTCAAGCTATCAAGATATTCAATCTGTGTAAATACTTAATAAATATATATTTTTTAATATTAGTGATCTGTAGTGTCCCCTTCCCATCCTGTATTACTGCCTGATAAGACAGAGGGACATGGCCCGATGAAACCATGAACTCTGCTGTGTGTCCACTGGGGTAAAACCCCATTGGACAAATTATGGCGGAGAGAATCCCTTAAAAGAAATGGAGTAGCCCTCATTGTCTATAAAAAGATTTAAAAAAAGCAATCCTGGGAAATAATCTCAACAAATGACAGAATGCTATCTATTCAAATCCAAGACAAATCATTCAACCTCACAGTAATACAAGTGTAGGCTCCAACCATTGATGCCAAAGATGCCAAAGTTGCTCATTCTATGAAGACTTACATCTCCTAAAAATCAGCCGCCCCCCCCCTCCAAAAAGATGTCACATTTATCATAGGGAAAAAAAAGTAGGAAATCAAAAAGATAATTGGAATAACAGATAACTTTGGCTTTGAAGTACAAAATGTATCAAGGTAGAAACTAACAGTTTTGTCAAGACAACTTGCTGGTCATAGCAAATCCTCTTTTTCAATAACCCAAAAGGCAAATCTACACTAGCACATCATCAAATGGTCAATATATAAGTTAGATTGATTATGTACTTTACACACAACAGTAGAAAAGCTCTATAAAGTCAGTTAAAACAAGACCTGCAGCTGACTGTGGCTGAAATGATGAGCTTTTTCTTGCAAAATTAAGATTTAAATTGAAGAAAGTAGGAAAAAATTATCACACTGTACAGGTATGACAAATCCCTTTATGAATATGAAGTGGAAGTAATGAGTAGATTTAAGGGATTCACGAGAGTTCCTGAAGAATTATGAACAGAGATTCACAATATTGTAAAGAAGGCAGCAACAAGAAATATCCCAAAGAAAAAACTAGAGCAAGAAAAGAAAATGGCTGTTTGATGAGACTTTACAAACAGCCGAGGGAAGAAAGGGAAAGGGAAAAAAAACTGAACATTATACCCAACTGAATGCAGAATTCTAGAGAATAGCAAGAGGTTCTTAAATGAGTAATACAAAACAGAAAAAATAGGATGAGAAAAATGAGCTCTATTCAAGAAAATAAGAGATATCAAGGGAATATTTCATGCAAAAATGATAAGAACTTAACAGAATAGGAGAGACAAGAAGAGGTAAGCAAGATTATATAGTCATACAAGAGTTTAACATCACCAATAAACACAATGGTGTGGTTACAAAGCAAGACATCCTGGAGAATGAAGTCAAGTGGGTTATCACATCATCTTGTCTTCTGAGGAACCTCAAGAAGCAAGTTAGAATCAAACATAGGAACAACTGATTGGTCTGAGATTGAAAAAGGAGTACAAGAAGGCTGTAATATTGTTGCCTTATTTCTTTTACATACAGAATATATCATGTCAAATGCCAGACTGGATGAATTAAAAGCTGGAATTAAGGTAGCCAGGATAACTATCAACAATCTTAAATATATAGACATACCATTCTGATACCAGAAAGTGAAGAGGAATTAAGAAGCTTCCTGAGGGTGAAAAAGAATAGTATAAAAATTTGGCTTGAGGCTGGACATTAAAAAAAAAAAAAAACCCTAAGAGTACGATAACTGGTCCCAACACTTCCTGGCAGAGAGGAGGAAGAAATGGAAGCAGTGTGAGATTTTATATTCTTAGGCTCAAAGATCACTGCAAATGACAACTACAGCCATGAAATTAAAAGATGCTCCTTAGAAGGAAAGCTATGGCAAATCTAGAAAACAATAAAAAACAGAGACATCATCTTGCTAATGAACATTCATATAGTCAAAACTATGGTTTTAGAAATAGTCACATGTCTATGAGAATTGGACTAAGGAAAGTTTGAGGCCATAGAACTGATGCTTTCAAATTGTAGTGCTGGAGAGAACTTTTGACTTTGGACACCAAAGAGATCAAATCAGTCAATATTTTAGACTATTCATTGGAAGGACAAATCCTGAAGCTAAAGCTTTTGGCCACATATGAGAAGACAGAACTCACTGAAAAGATCCTGATACTGGGAAAGACTAAGAGCAAAAGGAGAAGGCAGAGGTTGAAATGGATAGTGTCACAAAAGCAATGAATATGAGCCTGGCCAGACTTCGGAAGGTAGTGGAGGACAGGAAGGTCTTATGTGTTGTGCTCCATGGGAAGACAAAAGTCAAACATAACAACAAAAGCGCTCCCTCTGCCTCAGCTTAAAAAAAAAAAATTGTACATGTTAACTTGGGTTACACTATTCCACACAGTGCTGGTGGAAGAATGGAAATACATATATTTAAAATCAGTCACACTCACAGAATACACATGACTATACTTGTGTCTCCAATAATGAAGAGCCTCTGATGTCTTCTCAAACTGTCATCACACTAACCCTTGGAGTACTAACATCTCTATAGGGTGTATCATTCTCCTGGGATTCCCATGTTTGCTCTCTGCTGCAACGCTGCTGTCTGGTCATAATTTCTATTTCCTCTATCTTTGGATCCATATGAAATCCTAGGTTATTAATCCTTTGCTCTTGTCAAAGGAAACAGACACATACACCAAGACCAGGAGAAAATTTGGTCCAAAGATTTTTAATTTTCTCAATAGGATCCCAGTTGGTACCAAGTTCTCTCTCCTTTCACTAACTGGCAAATTGAACTCCACAGTTTCATTGAATGCTGCTATGCTTCTGATGAAAGATGGGAGAGGGAAGAGGGAAAAATCTTAACACCTGCTCCATAACCCACACTCTGCTGAGAGTGCAAGGGAAGTTAAAGAGAAAATCCTCTGATAACTGAGTTCTTCCTTCACATTTCAATTTCTTCTTGACTGCTTTGAACTTATTCACTTAAGAAATGAATGAACCGCTTTTTCATATAGGCCCAAGGAGCCTAATTGATTTAGCTATTCAATCAGCTCACTGAAAAACAAACTAAAATAATCCTCAGAATACTTTTAATGATCCTCAAGCCTAGTAGTATACTTAAAAACTTTTTCAACTACATCCCACATCTAGCTTGTATCAGACAGAGTTAAGAAATGTCACAGAATCAACATTGAAAGAATTCATATGGGGGACAGCTAGGTGGCGCAGTGGATAGAGCACCAGCCCTCTAGTCCTCCTGACCTGGGTTCAAATCTGATATCAAATACTTAACACTCCCTAGCAGTGTGACCCTGGGCAAGTCACTTAACCCCAATTGTCTCAGAAAAAAAAAAAGTATTCATATAGTACTCAAAAGTCACTATGGTACTTAATGATTAGCACCCAGTTACTAAGTACTTTGCATATATATATATATACATATATATATATATGTATATATATATATATATACACTTTTGCTGAGGCAATTGGGGTTAAGTGACTTGCCCAGGGTCACACAGCTAGTAATATATGTATATTTAACACATACTAATATTACTATGGTTTTGATGGATTGTAAGGGATTGAAATTGACTCTAGGAATAGAATCCTTGTTTCAAAAATCTTTATAATAGTGATAATTGGGTTTTAAGAGAAAGTCCAATATTGAAGAAATTGGCAATTGGATATCCCAGTTAAGAGAGAATATCTCACCCTATAGTTAGAGAGGTGTGTTTATCATTATACATAGGGAGATTTCATTCTGTTATGAATTTTCCCTATGGAATAATAATAAAAAAAATGTGTTTTAACCTTTTATCTGTGAAGACTCTTCAACAAACTGTGAAAAGACACATCAATGTATTAGCTTGAGAGTAGAGAGATTTCTTCTGATTAATGAAGAATGAAGACATAGAAGAGAAATAAAGACTTTTTTTTTGAAACTACTACTTTCAACTTTATCTTAGAAAAAGGAATTAAGAAGAGATTTCTTATCTTGAAACATTATAGTGTTTCCAGATAAATGTAGTCAACTATTTATATTTCAAGAATCTGAGATGACTTTAGAGGTAACATTGGTAATTTGATTCAATATTTTGGTGTTGGTTAAAACATTGTGAATTTAATATATACATGTTATTGCCATTATTTATTAAAACATTATCTATATATCTATATAAAACACCAAAATTAGTTAGTGTTAGCAACATGCAAAAGGTTGAGCCTGGAATTGCAGGCATTCATCAAGGAAAACTCCAACCTGAAGGTGAGTCAGTTGTGGAGGGAGAAGCCTAGACGGGATGCTACACTTTAATGTCTACCAAATTTATTCCAACCAAATGATCCTTGATACATGATACTAAAAGAAAGATAGAAGATATTTTTCAATTTACAAAAGTATGACTGTGCTACTTTTTTTTGATAATAAACTGATAGTTTCAAAAGAAAAATTTGTCACAAACCGAACTATTACACTCAAATGATCCAAAATTTTGGTAATATATGACAACAGAAGGCATCAAAAACACTGACTTTAAAAAAAAGCAATTCACATATGTACAAATACTATTTTCCACACCATAAGTCCACTTTAATAGGCAGTAAAAAGTCATTAGTCATTTAACAATGAAACTGGAAGACAAAAGATGGAAAATATAAAATTGTTATGATACACCTTGCATCAAGGACCATGGCACTACCACTTCAACATCACAGTCCCAGATAGATTTTAAGTAATATGAGTCATATTGAAATAAAGAAAAAGCAACTGGATAAAATGAATTATATACAACCCCAAAAGGTCTAGACTGAACATAATACAGCTTTGACACTATTGATTCTTACAAAAAATAATCAATGGTCTTATCTCAATTTTCATGCTTCTTTACTTCTCTAAAGCCTTTGACTGCTGACAACTTTCTTCTGTATACATGTTCCAGTTTAGGTTTTCCGGACACTATTTTTGGTTTTTCTTCTTATCTAATATTCCTTCACTGAATCTCATCCATGTCTAACCATCCAATTGTAAAGCTCTGTCTGAGGCCCTCATCTTTTCTTTTTCTAAAGCAATAGTTTTTAATCTGGGATATATGAACTTTTTAATAACCATTTAATAACTAAAAACATTTTAGAATTACTTTTCAGTATACATGGTTTCCTTTGTAATCAATCCTATGTGTTTTATTTAACATATTTTAAAAACAATATTCTTTTTTCTCCCCTGAAGCAATTGGGGTTAAGTGACTTTCCCAGAGTCACCCAGGTAGTATTAAGTGTCTGAGGCTAGATTTGAACTCAGGTCCTCCTAACTTCAGGGCTCGTGCTCTATCCACTGTACCATCTAGCTCCCCCTAAAAACAATATTCTGAAAAAGGATCCGGACTTCCAATGGAAATTGCCAGTGGAGTACAATAGAGTTGTGTATCAATGCAAAAAAAAAAAAAAAGGTTAAGGAAATCCTGCTTTATGTGCACTTCAGTGATATCATACCTGGATTCAGCCATCATCTCTATGACGATGACTTTCAGATCCATATCAACCATCTATTGCTGAACATTTATAAACATACATCTCAAACTCTTATCTAAAACAGAATTCATCTTCTCTATTGAATTCACCCCTATTCTGAACTTCAAAAATCAATGGCATTATCATCCCTTTGTCACTCAAGTTCACAAATTCAATTGTTCTCAATCTCCCACTCTGCCTTATCCCCTATATCCAATCAGTTGACAAATGCTGCTGATGTTATCTATAAAACATCTCTCATATCCATTCCTAACTCTCACATCCATTCCTAACTCTACTCACACAGCCACAAACCCGACTGGGGCCTCATTACCTTTCACTTAGATGGACATACAGAAAATGCTAAAAAGTCTTCCCTCCAGCTAAAAAGTCTTCTACTCACTTCTGAATTATCTTATATTTTGCATTTACTTGTGTGCATGTTGTTTCTCCCAACAGATTGTAAACTCCTTGAAAGCAGGGATAATATATTGTCTGTACCCACAAATGCTAGAATAATATATAGCACATAATAGGATATTAATAAATATTGACTAATCAACCTATTTTCCTATTTTTAAGAATTATATACACAAACATCTGTATACATGTACAATCACGTACACGCACATAAACACACACACGCATATATATATATCTAAGCCATCCTTGAAGTGACTGCATAAAGCTTTCACAAGCAGTATTTCATAATATAAAACATCTTTTTTATCACACAACTTACTGAAGATATGCAGGATACAGGATTGTATTGTTTGTTGACTATGAAAAAAACATTTGATTCAGTAAAGCAAAGTATCACCATAAAGCCACTCCTGTCTCCAATGCATGTCAAAATTATATATCTTCAAATATTGAACAACCTTGTTCAATTGCACTGATTATTAATTCAGGGGAAAAATCATAAGGAAACATTTGCTAAAGGTGACATTAAGCTTTGGAGTAATTCAGTGGAAACTAAGATTTGTTTTCAGTAAATGCCACTCCAGATGCTACTCTTTGCAAATGACATTATGTTCTCTGCATCAAGTTGATTGTTTATCTATAAAGGAAAAATAAATGACATCCACTGTCTAAACTAGATGAATAGCTAATGGGCAAACTAACTGAGCTTATTTGTCAGTGCAGTGGATATAAGGAACTGATTCAAATTTGTAAGAACTAGAGTTATTTCCCAAACAATAAATGGTCACAAGACTATGATCAGGTATTTTCCAAAGGAAGAAATAAAAACCATCAAACACAAAACACTGCTCCCCTATCACTTATAGGGAAATGCAAATTAAGGCAGTTCTTAAGGTTTCACATAAGATTTGGCAGGTGATAAAAAAGGACAAGGATAATGACAATGGACAGGAAAACTAATACACTGTTGGCAGAGCTGTGAATTAGCAGAGTCATTCTGTAAAGCAATTTGGAGTAATGTGTGAAAGTCACTAAGCTGTCCAAACATTTCACCCAAAAACATTATTAAGTATATACCTCAAGATCAAATAAAGAGAAGCATCCATATGTAGCAACAATTTGTAGTAGCAAAGAGTTGTCCATCTGTTGAGGATCCTGTTAATTTGGGATATAAGAATGCTATGGCATTATAGGAAATGATAAAATGGACAGTTTCAGAGACATTTGGGAAGATTTCTATGTATTAATTCTATGAAGTCAATATAATCAGAACAATGTATATACTAACCACAGTATGAATAAAAAACAACTTTTAAGGACCTTTTTATCAATGCAATGATCAATTACAGTTCCAGAAGGTTGATATGAAGTTTCCTATCCAGGAGATGGATTCAAGACACAGAATGAGGTGTATTTTCAGGTATGGGCAAAGTAGTAATTTGTTTTGCTTGACCACCCAGGTGTCACTGTACTGTGGATAGAACACTGGATATAAAGTCTTAAAGTTTTGAGTTCAATATCCAGCTGTAGACACTAGACAACCCAAGGCAAGCCACTTGTCTGCCCATTTCCTCAACTGTAAAAGGAAATGACACCTACACTCAAAAGATTGATCTGAGGATCAAATATTTGTAAAGCACTTGCCATAGTGCCTGGGTAGCTGCTTGATAGAAGAATCTTTCCTTCCTTGGTTACAGTATTTGTTTCCTCTCCTCCATTCCAATCCCTTGCCATGGAGGTGAGGGAGTCAAAGTATTAAGAAAGCAAAATAAAAACATAGACGGTCACTTAGGTTGTCTTTTTTTTTCCCCCCTTTGGCTGAAGTAATTGGGTTAAGTGACTTGTCCAGAGTCAAGTGTTAAGTGTCTGAAACCAGATTTGAAATCAGGTCCTCCTGACTTCGGGGCTGGTGCTCTATCCACTGTGCCATCTATCAGCCCCAAGGTTACCTTTTTTTAATAGCAAAAAACCAAATAAACAAAAAAACCCCAGAAAATTGTGCATAACAGCCAGGACTTCATACACAATTCTGTTTTTTATATATAAGCACATATCTGTTAACTTGCTGAAATGCAGAAAAAAAAAAAAACATTTTTCAAAGTATTACTTGGCCAGACATTTCAAATGTACAAGGACCTATGCTATAATAAATTGAAGAGTTTACTTTCTATCAGAAGATGGATTAACATTCTTTTAAAAATCCCAAGGTCCCTATTTTTATTATAATAATTTCTTGCAAGGTAATGTGTGACCTTGTATCTTGGGACATTATTCTCTAAGGTTTAAAGTTGAGCATTACCAAGAGGCAAGTGGTGGGTATGAGTAAATTGTAGTATCAAACTACAAGTGATAGTAAGTGACTATCAAAGGCAGTTAAGTTAAAAGGAGAGAGACCAGGGAAATAGGACACAGAGCAAAGGCTATAAAATGTGCAATCCATATGCTACACTGGTATCCTCACAAAGTGAAGAACATGTGAGAAATGTTTCCAAAATACTTAACATTTCTGTAAAAAACTTCTGAGGACATGGCTGTGAGGCACATAGGATGAATAAGCTTGGATGGGTTGCAAACCACATCACCATATCAATGAGATAAGAAATTTAATGGATTGACAATTTATCTTAAATATCTTTGAAATTGATAAAATAGTTGCTAGAGTTTATTTTCTTGTTAGAGCTCAAGCACTTTCATGAGGTGAAATTCAGCCTGTATCACTAAATACAAAAAAGAATCCTACATAGTTACTGCAAATTATATTTGTAGAAGAGCAAGTTCTCCATGTTCTAATAAAGCTGAAATGCATTTTATGATGATAAAACTGTAGGAATTACTTCTGAGATAAACCTCATGTCATCTATTGTATTTCTTTACCCATTTTCCAGATAAAGAAACTGGTACAAGGGAAGTTAAAGGGCCTAATGGAGAATGAAATTATGAGAAATTAAAGTTTAAGTATCTCCCAATACTTATTAGCTATGTGATCAATTATGATGGTTACATATACATCTATAGAACTAAAACTGACATTTACCTAACATCTTAAAGAATTTCAAAGTATGTCAAATACATATGAACTCATCTGGATACTACAACTCTGCTAATCATCATCTGTGATGATGGACACTGAGGTTCAGTTATCTGCCTGTGATCAGTTAGTTTCAGGAGTGAAACCTGAATCCAAGTCTTCTCAGCACTATTCATATCAGTTTCCCACATAATATGCTGTGTAAATCTTACTCTATTATATGTCAAACATTATTACTAACTTGTAAAGTAAAAAATTATCTAACCTACTATGTTTAGCCAACCCTAGACAATGTTTCACATCTTCTTCACCTCACAGGCCAGGGCCTATATAATACAGGTATTTATTACTTGCCCTGTCATTACTTCCCTTTCTATGTCTTCCTCTAAGAATAGGCAATGCTACTGAAAATGGCATAGTAACATAGTATCCTGAATCTGCCTGATTTTGACTCAGTAACTACTCCCAATGTGCTATGCATTCTTTTATTAAAAATGTACACTCTATAAGGTTACTTTCATACATGTAAGCCCAGCAATTAAGCCAATGCCTAGTATACAGTATACATTTTTAAAAATGCTCATTTCCTGATCAAGATTAGATAGATCTGAGATAATTTAAATTCAGCTACTGACTCTAAAACCAATGATCCTTCACTCACTCCTTGATAAAGCCCAAATCAATCCCTAGCCTTAATATTTTATAATAAAAAAAATATCAAAATTTTTTTAAAAAATTTAGACATCTGAAAATAGGCATAAGTAACTGCTTATTCACATTAAGTAGTTGAATAACTTACATTTTTCAAGTTAGATTTGGTATCCAGTGGTAGACAGACAACATATTAGTTGAAGTGTTAAATAAAAATAATACATTATACACCAGAGAGAAATGAAGGTATGGAAGGGAGGGATCAGAATGTATTCTGCTAAGAAACTTATTCACATTAACTATATCAGAAATCAATTTCTCAATTATGAAATGGCACTCTGTAAAGTATTAAAAGCCTTACTTTACAACCTAAGTAAGGCAAGAAAGCAATTCAGATATGCTGTAATCATGTCACATTGAAAATGCAATAGTTTAATTGAAGGCATATTGTATGAAGAAAATGAACTTGAGTTCTTTTTCCTTCAAATAAAGTATAATTATAAAATATATTGAAAGGCAACTCTTCATAAGCAATAGTGAGCTCAGATGCATAGGGAGCCCCTTTTACTAAAGTGTAATACTATCCCTACCACAGGTCCATATACATCGGCAATAGGGGTCAATTTCACACCAGATATGAAGGCAATATTTTCAGCTCCTGCTGTACTATTTTCATGCTACATGGAATGTCTCATCAACACTATACATGTCCTCCATGTTAAAGGATTCTCTATGTCCTGCAGTAGTTCAAAGGATTTCAATACACAGTTATCAGCTGGTTATCTGTTTATAAGTATTCTAACCCATACAGTTAGATTTGAAGTTTCTTTCCCAGGAGAAGGGAAAGAATCCCATAAAAGTCAAAGAGATGACACTCACAGGATAACATATGTACCTTTAATAGAAATATACATATTATCTAGGAATACAAGCCACTAGTCAAAGTTATGTGGACAAGAATAAAAAACTTTGTCAAATTTCCTGGATATATGTATATATCTGTGTGAATAGGTATATATATATTTGAAATGTTTTATAATTTGTTTGTGTGTGTGTGTGTGTGTGTGTGTGTGTGTGTGTGTGTGTGTGTGTGAATAAAAACCTCATTTGAAATGAATAACATTTAGGGGATACTGCTTCATAGAAGAGCATAAAGAATCCTAACTGTACAAGTTATTCCCTGATAAGTTTACAAACACACTGATTCCATTTTTAAGTTTATTTAAAAGAGCAAAGTAATTTTTCTAAGTTAATTTACTATTAAAACAAAAACATATGGAAAGGTTCATAATAAATTCAAATATAAATGAGATATATAAATCCTTAACATGTTTTTAAAGATGATTTAAATGTTTCATTTTCTACAAATATTTGGAAGAACAGCTCCTAGATTTTTGTCATTTCAAACTCTAACAAAACAGGCTTTACAAGTAATAGATTCTTGGCCACGTAAATGTATTTCCATTTTATAATTCTTTATCAGAAGGTGCTAAGGAAAAAAAACAAAGTCAATGGGCTGTATTATATACGGAAAGTTTTGTTTTCTAAATGTACCGAAAGGTTTCCCCATGTTTTCTATCTACTGAGAAAGAAAAATTTAAATTGTTCCCAATTCTTACTATGAATGAAACTAGTGGAAATAATGGTTTACTTTTTTACATTCAAAAGAACAAAGGAAAAGGGAGAAAGGAAAAAGAAATGGTGTCGAGGAAGACACGGAGGGAAAGGTACAGATTCCAATGCTCTCTTCAAAAGGCCACTATAAATACAATGTGCAATGAAATGATTTGTTCATCTGGCTTCAACATTTGCAACAACTGTCAAAGTTAATTTCTGACATGTCTTTTACATTCTAAAGAATTTTTTTTCCCCATAAAAACATTCAATCCACAAATTAGTAACCATGTAGTTCCAATTCATTTGCTGAAATTATGATTTAGGGATTTAAACAATGCTTAAACTGGAAGGGAAAAGGGGAGAGAGAATTCCTTTTTCATTGTTTATCCAATTTATTTCTAAACCACATGATCTTTGAAAAATGATTGCTACAAAGGATACATGACAAACATTCTATTAGCATTTACTCCCATTCTCAAAGAATGAAGTTTCACATATATTTGTAAATTCTCACATTTCAGAATCATTCCAAATGAAAACTAGTTTTTGCTCCCAAATTCTGTAACCTAGACTAAAACATACTGCAACTTTTAAAAAAAATTGGTCTTCATCTTTTGGATAGATTTACTTTAATGTTCTAACTATATATTATTTTCAAGGATAACACATTTTACAGTTCAAATATTGACATTATTGATGCAATCATACTGTAGAACAAAAAAGTGTCTAAAAGATTTCCCTCTTCTGGTCTTTTGTACATAACAGGTATAACTGAGTTCAAGATAATATTTCCCACCACACACACACATTATAAAGATTTTGATTTCCACAATTTCATAGAATGTAGAAGAAATCACATCTAATATACATAAAATCAAATTATATTGCTTTTTAAAAAACATTAGAAAAGGTAGTTGTTTCAATTTATTTTTTTTTTTTTTTGCATGATCCAGAGATTTAAAAAAGCAAGAAAATCTAACTCACATGATAGTTATTGTTGGTGACTGGGAAGAAAAAAAAAATCAAACTGTGAATATTCATTATGCAAATGAAAATATCAAATGTTGGTGCAGTTATCAAAATGAAAGCAGTCAACATTTTAGTTCTAAAATTACACACTTGTTTGTACAAAGCACATAAAAAAATTCTTGCTAACCCAATTGCTAACTGTGAGGTCTTCAGAAAATTTATCATTTAGCTTGTAAAGAGATTGAAGAGCTTCAAACAAATATCAAAAGAAATTTTGTGTCTTTATTGGAATGGTGTTAGGTTTTATATACACCAATTTTGATATTCAGATTTTTAATCAGAAATGATACTACATAACTGCAATACTGGTCCAACATCTTGTCTTTTTTTTTTGTTTTGTTTTTTGTTTTTTTTTTGTAAAGCAAGAAACAGAATGAGAGTATTCAGAAAGCACTAGCAGGCATCAGTTAATCCAAGATACT
Organism: Myrmecobius fasciatus; assembly: GCA_023553655.1. NCBI lineage: Eukaryota > Metazoa > Chordata > Mammalia > Dasyuromorphia > Myrmecobiidae > Myrmecobius > Myrmecobius fasciatus. The sequence continues at coordinate 31,557 of JAJPUD010015236.1, forward strand.
AGCTTTAATTCCAAAAAGCACTTGCAAAGAAAACCAGATTTTTTTTTTTTATGGTTGAAAATTTTAATAACTAGAATAACATGAGTGTGTAAGCAAGTGTCATGAGGCTTTTTTTTTAAAATTTACCTTAGAGTTGGTCTCTCTTTTCCTCAAATACAACAATTTTTCTTTGACATTTTTTCCTCAAAGTATAAAAAAGTATGAAATATAAACAAGCTCTTGCATCGTACACTTTGGCGTGTACAATTCAAGCATTATAGAGCTATCTACATACCATTAAGTTCCATCAAATCTTGGATAATCCATTAATATACAAAATATCTGGTCACAGAAAGAACTAAAACCCACTTCTTTTTGTTACACACAGTTTCAAATATTATCTAAAGGAAAACACTTTTATAATCATTTTGGCTTTCTTCTACATTCGTATGTTGATACATTTATTAAAATATTCCTGTTGAATTATGTTTGGTCTTTTTCTTGTCAAGTCAGTTTGCTATCTTATTATCAGCCATCCAGATAAAACAGGTAAATCAGAAAGATGAGCTCTTTCCCCAATTCTCTAACTGTTATAACTATGAAGTCAATTTTAAGACATAACCCCAAACACTGGGTTGTGGCGGCAAATACTAGGTCCAATTTCTTCATAATCCTTTTTGGTGTGGCACACTTGGTAGAACTCAGGCTGGAAAAGAAAATACAAAAATTGTCAGTCAACATTAGTTACCAAGCAATATATTTTAAAATGAGTATTTTTTTCTAAATCCACATCATCTAGTTCATCCAGGTCTACTATAGTTGCTTTGAGGAAAAAATTTCTGAATCAAATAATTAGCACAGTGCTATTGTGAAAAGATCTACTTCACAAATGAAGAGTGTAGGTCAAAAAGAAACTTTACTCAAAGCATTCTGTTGTAGTTTCTCATTAAAGCTTTATAATCTTTGCTTATCTCCAAAAACTTTTAATATTTATTTTAAAATTTTCATTTTTACAAGCATTTATTATCTCTCTATCCCATTATCCCTCCCTGCTACAGACAATTTAAAACAAAATAAAACTCTCACAGATAACACTTATTCCAATAACAACAAAAAATTCCAATACTGGCCAAATCTAAAACTGCTTCCATTTTGGAAATTTAAGTCCATCAACTTGAATTATGCCCACAGGGTTATAAAACTGTTACACTCTCTGACCTAACAAAAGCAATAATGGGTCTCTTTACCGAGATAATCAGGGAAAAAAAGAAAAGAACTTATATGTTCTAAATATTTATAGCTATCTCTCTTTGTGGTGGCAAAGAACTGGAAATTGAGGGGATGCCTATCAACTGAGAAATGGTTAAAGAAGTTGTAGCATATATAATTAGAATATTATTATTGTTATAAGAAATGATCAATGGGCTAATTTTAAAGAAATATGAAATAATTATAGCAATATTGTTTAAAGAACAACTGTGAATGACTAAAATATTGAGTATTATAAATATTCAAACCAAATATAAAGGACCTATAAAAGAAGATTGTATCCAGTTCCAGGGAAAGAATTAATAAACAGAAATATATGTAATAGTTTTGCATATACATGCATGCAAATATGTATTTAATGATGGCCTTCTACAAGTGTGGGATGGGGAGGAAGGGAGAAAAAAAAGTGCACAATAAGTATAAAGGAAAATTCAGAAGGAATGAAACATAGAAAAAACAAGGTAGGTTTAAAAAACCATGACTATTATTTATTATAGTTTTTTGTTTTTAAAGTAAACTGTGTTTACTGATAGTTTCATATCAGTTCCTCAATTCTGTGCTATGCTGCGCACATAGAAATTTTTTTTAGTGTTTTTGTGTTTAAGTTCAAAATGAATAAAAAATATTAAGTCTATCATCTCCCTAGTAGGAGATAGGTAATATGATTCATACTCAAACACACTTTGTAAGCAAGTATCAATGCGCAGGCAGTTGAGGCATTAAAAGGCAGTTGCAGCATAAGTTTTCATTTTGGATTTTTAAATTTTGGCTTTGCTCTTTTAATGAGCATTTAATTAATATTTTGACTATCTTGGTTGAAAGCCACTTCTACAAATCTCAGATGAATCATCCATCTAAAAATGATATGAAAGTGGAGGTAGAGACAAGCCTCAATTCTATATAGTAGTACAACAAACTTACAAACTTCTTATTTCGACCCCCAATTAGTTTTGACAAAAATAGTACTATACTCAAGGCCAGGTAAGTGTAAATGGTGTCCCTATTTCTTAAGGGCTAGACGACAAATGTTGGTTGGATTGTATCCCAACTGAAAACAATCTGTAAAATGAGAAGTTTGAAACATGATCTGAGATACCTTTCTATCAATAAAATTTGAAATCTATGACTTGAAATCTCTCCTGGAAACAAATTATGTGTTTCCTTCCCTTTTTCATTATCTTTCTGAAGATAATCAGAAGACAATTAGCTTGATAAAATTAATATTTCACAACATTAGAGATATAGAACTGTTAGGGACCTCAAACTCCAAAAAGTCCAAAGCCCCCACCTTCAGATGAGAAACTGAAGCCCAAATAGTGACTTGTTCAAGATCAATAGTAATAAAAGATACAATTTTAACCAAAGTCCTCTGACTCCAGAACCAGTCTTTTAAACACCATATTTTAATCTGGAGTGGTGCAGAATGTTTGTTTTAAGTTGTTTCCCTCAATGTTATAAATTATTTAGGCCTTTCTTTAGAATATTAAATGAATTTTTAAATTTGTTTTGATCTGCCTTTTGAATAAGTAGGGAACAGAATTTGTCTTGAAAAGTTAACAATCCAAAATAAGCACATGTTCTATCTATAAAAATTTCCATTTTAATACTATACTATATTTATGTTATATTTAATACTATAATATTTGAAGTTAATACAGCAAACACAAGATAACCTCATTTATTTATTTTATTTTTTTTTTGCTTTTTGCTGAGGCAATTGGGGTTAAGTGACTTGCCCAGGGTCACACAGCTAGGGAATGTTAAGTGTTTGAGACCAGATTTGAACTCAGATGCTTCTGACTTCAGGGCTGGTGCTCTATCCACTACACCACCTAGCTGCCCCAACCTCATTTAATTTTGAGGAAGATGAGATACTGAATTAAATGACTTGACCAAAGTCAAATGGCTAAAAAAAAATGTTGGGACTTTAATTCATGTGTCCTTCTTATTCTACTATATTGTTTTTAAAAGAGAAAATACTAATATGTGCATCCTTACACTTCCACAAAACTCAATATATAAATCTTTCCTGGGCTTATTGGGATGTGCCATATAACTCAATAAATTCAATAAATCTTTCCAGGACTATACAGAAATAAGTTATCAGTTACTATGGCAGAAAACATACCTTGAAAAAGTTTAAAAAACACATTAAAAATTAATAAAGTAAAGAAATGCCAAAACATGATTTTAAAGGATGTGGAGACTACAAGTATTTAATTAAATTAAAAAGAATTTACTTAACTAGTAAGAATTTATAGTATATTATTGACAGAATGCTAAATTGTACCACCATATTTGTATCAAGAAGAAAAGCAATAGAAAATAAGAAATAAGGAAATCATGTGTTGCAAACTTACTGTGGAAGCTAACATTGATCCCCCAAACCATACTGCATATCGCTGCATGTGGTGTGTAATGACTTGTACATCAATAGGTTTAGGCTAAAACAGAAAAAAAAATGATTTATTTATAAGCCAATAAGATTTAAATGTCAATATTCCTCCTAACCACCCCAAGCAAAAATAATACATTTTGAAACAGATGCAATTAAAAGTTAATGCTTGCAGTTGACAAGAGAGGAGAAAAAGGAATAATGATAAATCCGTTGAACAGGATGACATTATGGAAAATGCATCTAAAAGTACATCGATGGTGAGAATATATGTATTTTCATGAGAGATTATGATTAAAATGTGAAAATGAAACCAAATTTAAAAGCTCTTCAAAAACCATTTTACTTACAGTACATTACTGGGGAAATATTAATAATACCTTGTTTTTTATTCTAAACCTTAAAAAAATCTTATGCAGTTACCCCCAAAAAATGAAAGAAAACTTTTAAAAACATGTCAAAAATCATTTTTTTTAAAATGGAGATAGGAAAACACAAATGTGCCTTTGATTTATTAGATCTCCAAAAAGTTAGTTAAGAACCAAAATCCAGTAATCATGACTGAATAATTATGAAGTGACAGTAACATGTTACTTCAATATTAAAAGGTAGTTTGACTGTAGAAATTATACATGGCAATTATTTGGCATTATAGAGACAAATCAATCAACCAATCAATCAATCACCAATCATTTACTTAGCATCTTATATATGCCAAGGTGCTAGGTGATAGAAAAGTGTAGGAGACACACAGAGTGAAGAGAATCCCTTCTCTTGTTGAGCTTATATTCTAATGGGAAAAGACAATTAAATACATACAGAGTTAAGACTATGTGGGGCAGTCAGTGCAAAAGACAGAACTAAGAGATGGAGTGTTGTACATGAGGAACATCTCAACAAAATAAGTTGGAACTAAGTTGTGTAGGATTTTAAAAGCTAACCAAAAGAATTTATATTCTTAAGCTAGAGGCACTAGGAAGCCACTGGAGTAAAACCTCTGTTGAAGAAAAATTAGTTTATCAGCCGTAGGATAAAATGGAGTAGAGAAAGACTAGACAAGTATACTATTTAAAAGTATATAAAAAAAACTAAGTAAAAGACGATAAGCAAAAGATGTTGAACTAAAAGCATCTTAATAGAAGATCACGGATAAGAGAAATGTGAAGACAAGAGAAATATCTGGCAAGCCACTGACTAGCGGGGTAAAAGAGGAGTCAATCAGTCATTCAACAGCATTGAACTATGAAGTTATCCGGGAAAATGGAAGGATGAAAGTGTCTTAAAAGCAAATAGGGAAATTTGGAAGTAAGTAGTATTTGGAGGAAAAGACAATTGATTCTGATTTATACAGGTTATTAGCATGATTAGCACATTTCCCACGTCAAAAAGCCTTGGAGGAAAAATTTTTTGTACAAGACAAAAGCTATCTATTACAGAAAACAATAAAACTGACTTTAGTTTCAGGCTATGCCATTATGACTTCATAATTCAATACTTAACCTCTGCCTTGAATTGACCCACATACTTTTCTACTACATTGCACTCCAGGGAATATGTTTACATGAAGAAAATCCAAGATAATCTCTAACCAAAGATCATATGCCAGATTCATTTAGTCTACATTTAGACAACTAACTACTATTTGTCAAGATCCCTTGATTATTTTCCAGGGAAATAAATATAAAATGATATATATGACCCAATAAATGTGTGTGTGTATGCACGCACTTTTATATGCATTTATTTAATAGTGCCTATTCTCTAAGAGTCACTGCTACAAATAATTTACAAGTTATAATAACTTCATTTGATATTCTATTTACCACAGACATGTAATACAAGTAAACAATCTGTTTTAAAGAATAAGAATTGCATGATTCATAATTCATAAAAATTACACAGAATGCATACTAAAAGCCAAGAGATCATAAGTCATAAAAGCTGAGAGATCGTAAGTTATAATTCTTCTAACAATCTGAATTATGGAATTTTACTAGGATGTAAATAGTTGAGTCATATGACTAATCTATGCATTAATACTATGTACATACATTCTACTCAACATGTAATTAAGAAAACCAACCTTCAGTCTACCACCACTTAATTCTTCACTTAGTTTCAGTCTTGCATCAACAGTTCTTTTCAAATCTCGTTGTAGTCGACGTCCAAAATCCCTGAACATGGTTGAACCCCCAGAGAGTACAATATTCTATATTCAAAAAAATGAAATGATTTTTAAAACAATTTCAAATGAGATCACTTTAACACTGAAACCCCATTGTGTACTTTTCCCAAAAATGTTTGCTTTTTAATGGTGTTAAAAATATTTTTCCATATTAAACAAACTGGTACCAACACTACAGGATCACCCCACATGACACTTTTACTAAAACACTGACCTTGTAGAGAGGACGTCTGACATCGATGGGACAATTCTGAATTACCTCATCTACTACTTCTGAGATAGGTTGTGTGAAGTCTGGATTAGCAAACTGAAAAATAAGACAAATTGAACAAGTACAGTAATTACTGGACTTACTCATTAAAGTTAAGAAACAAAGTCTTTACTTTCAAAATAATAGAAATTTTATGAACAACAAAAGTACAGTGCTTGACTGATAAATAATAAATATAATTACTATTGGGTGAAAATATACTTAACTAAATACTTTAAGTTCCCAATTTTATTTTTTATTTGTAAACATAAATTAACACCCAAACATCACATTTTGTAACCAGATGTTTCATAAGATAAATAAATCAACTGTCACATAGAAAATATTAAGAAGTCATTTTACATACAGCAATGGAAATTATGCTGAATTTAAGTAAACTGAGAAATAACTAATGAATGGCCATCAATGTTATAGTTTAAAAGAAAGCATTCATCAAT